>JAAGKR010004597.1:0-37500 GCA_011419295.1 Clarias macrocephalus
TATGTGTGTGTGTGTATGTGTGTGTGTGTATGTGTGTGTGTGTATGTGTGTGTGTGTATGTGTGTGTGTGTGTATGTATGTGTGTGTGTATGTGTGTGTGTGTGTATGTGTATGTGTGTGTGTATGTGTGTGTGTATGTGTGTGTGTATGTGTGTGTGTATGTGTGTGTGTATATATACAGTACCGACCAAAAGTTTGGACACACCTTCTCATTCAAAGAGTTTGAATTTGTATTATGGCAAGAAAAAAGCAGCTAAGTAAAGAAAAACGAGTGGCCATCATTACTTTAAGAAATGAAGGTCAGTCAAAAAAACTTAGAAAGTGTCCCCAAGTGCAGTCACAAAAACCATCAAGCGCTACAAAGAAACTGGCAAAGGAAGACCAAGAGTCGCCTCTGCTGCGGAGGATAAGTTCATCCGAGTCACCAGCCTCTGAAATCGCAGGTTAACAGCAGCTCAGATCAGAGACCAGGTCAATGCCACACAGAGTTCTAGCAGCAGACACGTCTCTAGAACAACTGTTAAGAGGAGACTGTGTGAATCAGGCCTTCATGGTAGAATATCTGCTAGGAAACCACTGCTAAGGACAGGCAACAAGCAGAAGAGACGCGTTTGGGCTAAAGAACACAATAAAGAACACAACAAAGGAAACTTTTCGAATGAGAAGGTGTGTCCAAACTTTTGGCCTTTACTGTATATATATGTCAGAAATTATTTATACCCAGTTTGACATAATTGTATACAATATTACTGTATTAGAAAGAAAACTAAATACTTAACATAAAACGCTGAATACCTTACTACGAACTCTGAAATATCTAGTCTATTATTTATTTATTGTGTTCATTGTATTTCTTTAACAGGATATTTTGGTTCAGGTTTTGCAAATCCTGTTAAAGTCCAAGTTGTTGGTAAGTGGTGGTAAGCGCTTCTTTGGAATGAATACACTAACCTTTTTTACATTTTTTAAAAGAACCTTTTTATTCTGTTTTACCTTTCCACATTTTTACCCCTATCTCACCTATGCGGTTTGACTCGCGGTGAGATGCGGTGTTGGGCACCGCGAGCCATCGCGAATGACCGCCCAAAGTTCTGCGAGGTTCCGTAGTGTCCGCGAGCTTCCGTGAGGACCGCAAAAAAAATTAAGCGTTTAATTTTTCACGCGGAAAGATCGGAAACGTAACATCGCAAAGCACTTTACTCACCGTAATGAGACCACGCAGCCTTCCGTCAGGAAAACGCAGATTTCCGCTGACCTTAGATGACGGCGGCTTCATGATCTCATTACGGTCGATTTACGCAATCACTACGTTGTTGGCGGAACAATGGCGGATTGTCCACGTTGTCGTTATGGTGCCCACGTATGGATTACGGTGTCCACGTTGTTCTGCGGTTAGTACGGTGCATCTCATTCATAAAAACCTATCTCTCGTCAACCAGAAGTGCATTTCACAGTGCAGAATAGTTTGCATATATAAATATAAAGTATATAGAGAGGTAGCTTAGTTACAATAGGTGCAAATGAGCAAAATGATTACAGGTGGTACAGTAAGGAAGGTATTGTATACCATGCTAAAGAAGTTTGCATATGTAATCATTATACAGTGAGGAGGTAATATGAGTGCAAATGAGCAAATTAATTATAGTGCAATAGGAAGGTATTGTATGGAGAGGAAGAGTTATGTACAAAGTGCAATGATTTTGGTGTAGCCAGTGTGAAGATATTATATACTTATAATCAATACAGTAGGTTGCATATGTTGTATACAAACGGGTTATATACACTGAGTGCAATGAAGAAGGATATAAGGCATGATGAAAATTTCATTTAAGAGTACCAGTTTAGTTAGTTTAGTTTATTTAATGACATTTGGAATACAATACCAACCAGCTTTCATTTTTTTTTTGACTCTTAAAAGAGCATGAGGTCTTTGAGATGTAGGAGAGATTAAATGTTATCTTGCGGCCAAGGAACACTTCCGGCTTCTGAGCCATCAGTTTCTCATACTGTCCATACATTGTCCCTCTCTGCAGCCACGATCTCACCCAATATCTCTTCTGTCTTCTCATTCTCCCTTTTTCTGCAGCAATTTGTTGTCTTTCCAGCTCTTTTCTTCTTCCTCTTCTGATGAGGAAAACTTCTGCAGACAGACCCAACAGCTTCATAATACACGATGTGGCGAGTAGTGTTTGTTCCTCGAGGAAAAGCATCTTGTCTATAGGATTGTACTAAATGAATGAAAAGATGCAGAGGAGAGGTCTTTTATATTGTACATTTTCACGCGGTGAAGTGCGGTGGACCAGTCCGCGATTTCCGCACTCCGGAACCGTAATAAAAACGTATGTACAGCATCGTTTACGTACTAGTGCTTCCGTATGCTCCGTGATCTTTCCGTGAGACTTCCGCCAGCGCAGTAGTGCTTCCGAAATATCTTAACCGCAAAAACACAGCAGTTAACCGCAACGACACCGGATCTATACGTAATGACACAGAGGACACCGTGATGGCTCCTCCCCAAATACCACAATTTCTCTTCTTTCGCGACCACTTTCGCATGAAACCGTACGAAACTGTGGTACCATCGTGATGGAAACGTTATCACTACGGCAAAACTGCAAAAACTTTTCGATGAACCGTATTTACAACCACCGTGCGAAACCGCGATAACTCCGCATAGGTGTGATGGGGGTTTACATTTAAGATTATTATAGTGGCTAATTGGTCTGATTAAATAAACAAAATGAAACAAGCAGGGTTTTAAACAATGAGAATTGAATTGCAGCTGGAGAAGCAATGGTATTTCAAGTGTTCATGATAAGGCCGCTTAAAGTCATAATATTGTATTGTCTTGTATTGTGCAACCCATTTTAACTTGGTCCCATTTTAATGGATTTCTTCTCCTAGGTTTTAGAGGATGAGAATGCAAACGTCGATGAAATGGACTTCAAACCCGACACACTCATTAAGCTTTTTCTGGGCTATAAAAAGTATGTCTGTTACCTAACCACCTTTATAATGAGTATAGTCATATAGAGTCCTATTCTGGATTATATACAGTACTGCATAAAAGTCTTACAACTATGTAGATTATTTATCTGAACGTTTTATTGTAACAGGCTGCAAAGTGCATAATAAAATTTTTTTTTGATGTTTATGTAACAATCTCAGCAGCAACCTCATTTCCCCTCTCGTCTGTTCCAAGCACTCAGCATCCAGTATCACCATTATACTATCACCTGTCCTGATCTGCACCTGTTGTTTTTTTTTTTTAATGCTCGTATGATTGACAGATGGCTTAACAAACAAAAAACTGGTCAGGTACAGGTACTGGACTGAAAATGAGTGCCAAAAATGAGAGCTAAAAAAAAAAATCCTTTAAGGAGGCCTGTAAAACTAACAAGTCTGTCTCTTTCAAAGCAAATTATAAAGAAATGCGTATAAAATCCTTTCCTAAATCAAGGCCGAAGAAGCAACGTATCTTCTCTCTGTGTATACAGCAAGAAGTTCCGGGTCAACATTAATGTTCCAATGAAGACCGAGCAGAAACAAGAGCAGGAGACGACACACAAAAACATCGAAGAAGACAGGAAGCTCCTCATTCAGGTGAGAAGAGATGATGCATTTCATGTCTTTGCACCTTCTTTTTTCCCCCTTGGATTTTTCTCCGACTTTTGTCCCTAATTTACTCGTATCCAATTCCCACACATCACTAAGGGACTCCCACATTAAGGCTACTACTCGCAGTCAGTCAGGGAGGGCCGAAGACTATCACGTTTCCTCCAAACACCAGGCGCATCTTTTCACGCATCATTGGGGGCGGCGTAACACTCGGAGGACAGTGCTGCTGTCCACTTCTTCCGGTTGCATGAGCTCACTAAGTGAGAGCTCTCTAAGACCCCGGCTGCGGGGGGCTTCAGCATGGTTTTGCACCTTTAATCATCTTCTACAATGTTATGTGTTCGTATAGAGGACTGGTATTTATTGATGGGCCAATTCTTTACAGTATGGGATGTAAATAAAGTCTAGTTTTTTATTTGTTCATGAAAGTCATCCTTCCTGTAAGAAATGAGCAGCTATGCGCAGAGCTGATCTTCTGTCATTGCCAGCACAGTCCGCAGGGGAAAAAATAACAACAAAAGAGGTAGAGCTTCTTTTTCTTACCGACTTCGCTCAAGGTCATGCTAATGAGGAATCCATCACGGAGACGGCGGAAAACTGCACACAATAGACTCAAAGTTCAAGAGTGCAGAAAGAAAGAATGGCGAGAGAGAGTAGGACAGACTAAGCAAAATCCTGTTACCGCCATCAGCAGATAGACGAATAACCTTGTAGGGAATGTCACAGCGTGTTCGTTAATGTGATAATAGACCTATATGGCAAAAAAAAGAAGGTTCAACAACAAAAAAAAAAAGGCTAGTCAGAATTACAAGTGGCGTTCAAATCAAAACAGGATTTTTGATTGTGCACTAATGCACTTATCCCAGAATTTCACTAGTGCTTGAGGTAAACGTTTTCTCAGTTCGCCAGAGCCATGATCGGACTGCCATGCTTCATATTTGAAACGGTGGCCCCCCTGGAACTCCTTTGGAAACGGCTTGGAACAAGTTCGGGATTGTGGGGAAATACCTCCCAGTCGAGACCCTGTAATGTGAGCGATTGTGTGTACAGTTTCCCCAGACAGGGGACTGCTTTAAAAATTAAAACATTTTATTTTTACGTAGTCACTTTGCCAAAACTCGCGAGGAATCCCAATGAACCGTACGTAGGGCTACCGCACAAAATCGTAATGTAGGTGAGATAGGGGTCTTCATTCACGAGACTACTTTAAATAATTTCTTCACAATTCCCGGTAAAAAGAAAAAGAAATTTTTTGACATCATTAAAGATCACGTGTTATTATGCAAGTAGTTCAGGGTGGAAGTTTCTTTTAGGAGTAAATGAATTTTGCTTACATGAAATAAATATTATACTATACTTTGCTGCTGTCACCAGGATTACAGTAAACAACTTGTACAGAGATTATAAGTGCAATTCATAGACTACATGAATACATCATTAAATTGTTATTCAACCACCTCCTTGAAACCTCTCTCTCTCTCTCTCTCTTTGTATTTAGGCTGCTATCGTCCGAATCATGAAGATGAGGAAAGTACTGAAGCACCAGCAGCTCCTTGCGGAAGTACTAAACCAGTTATCATCACGCTTCAAACCTCGTGTCCCTGTCATCAAGGTAAAACACTACTCACCATCTCTAAAAGCAAAAAATATATAAATAATTAGTGGATTTGTGTACTGAAGTGAAGCGCATTTGTCTTGTAGAAATGCATCGATATTTTAATAGAAAAGGAATACCTGGAGCGCGTAGACGGCGAGAAGGACACCTACAGCTACCTGGCTTGAACACGCACTCCTAAAGTCCGACTCGAACACCATTCCCGAAGCCTCTTGGCCTTCATCACAAGGGATGCGCACATGGAACCGGACACTGGAGCTCCCTTTAATAAACGCAGGGGTCTGACACTGCTGTTCTCCTGAAGTCTCGGCTCGGCTCGGCCGCTCAGGATCTCTATCGCCGTTTCGATCTGTAAATAAGCCGCCTTGCCCTTAGTGACACCCGACCTGGCTGCAGGGTTGCATGTTTCTGCCTCTCATTTAAAATGAAAAAAAAAAAAAACATAGAGAATTAATTTAACAATACGACGAATGACCTTGAACTGATTTATAAAAAAAAAAATATAAATAAAAAAGGTTATCGCATCGAAGGAGAGAACCCGTGATTTCTGGCGATCGCTTTAAGAATATATTTGTTAAACCGGCCCTTGTAGCGTTGTGTAAGCAGCCTTTATTCGCTCCCTCATTTGTATAGTGTGCTTTGTTTTATAAATGTCATGAATAAACTTTAAATTTTCAGTAAGATGCCTATTTCTAGTAATTGAAACTTTATTGGGAGACACATTCAGGCTGAGGGTATTTCACACCTGTCAAAGATTTGTGTTTTCTTGCCAGATGGAGAAGAATATGACGTCAGCTCTATGCGGAATAATCGGTTGAAAGTCAAATGCAGTTTATTTATATTTTCCTTAGCTTTTTTTTTCCCCTCTCTCGTATGTATTAATTAGCAGGCAAGCAAATTGGACAGTTGTTTTACCAGTGTAAAATAAAGTATTCAAATAGTTGGAAATGGTTCTGCAGTTTGTAAAGTCCTGATAGCTTTTCAGATCACAGTAATGGTCTCCAATGGATTGTGACTGAAGTCGCTCAATAGTTCAGGATTGAAATTCCCACAAACAGTTTTTTACCTAGGTGGCTTGGTGGTGTTGTGGTTAGCACTGTCGCCCTGCACCTCCAGGGTCCGGGTTCAATTCTCGTCTCTCTCCCCACGTCAGTGTTCTCCTCGTGCTTGGTGGGTTTCCCCCAGACTAGGCCTGTAAATGTGTCCCAAATTGCCTGTAATGTGTCCCCTACGATGGATTGTCACCTTATTCAGGGTGTACCCCACCTCGTCACCCTGGTACCTGAGCTTCCAATAACGAAGGGAGACTACATACACACGCAGTATGATATCTGATTATTATGATTTATACACATTTTCAAATTCATTTGCTTTGCAACAGTGCCTATTGTCAAAAGTGAGAAAACTTTCTACCTTAATTGAAACACTAGTGAAACACTGGAACAAGTGCATTAGTGTACAAGAGGATTAGATAGAGAAATTTGGTTTGACTTGGTTGTGATTTTGATTTGAACATCCCACGTAGTTTGTTAAGTTTAGACATTATAATTCTGCATACCTAGCCTGCACTTTTTAGGTTTTATGGTTTAGGACCTTTTTAGGCATTTACTATCATAATATTAAGCCTCAGTAGCACCCTAGTCTACCAAGTGTCTATCCTCTTGTTGATCTACTTTATGAAAAATCAATACACAAAAAGAATCAGGCTTCTGTAGTTCATGTGTTCTTCAAACAATTCAGAAATGAGTGATAATAATAAAATCATGTGATACATGCACATACAGTACTTATTTTAGAATTTTTTGTTTGTTTTATTACTTTGAACAATATTATCTGTAAACATTACAAATCAGCACCTTGTACAATCAGAGGCAGAGAGAGAAACAGAGTGGTCACAAACCCTCAGGGAAAAAAAGTGGGCTGAAAGACTGAATGTCTCAGGAGAAACATGCTGGTGAGGAGCTATAGAACACTCGCACTGAGAAAACCGTCAGGATTTTACTTGGCAATATCACAGCAAAGTGTTTTTTTTTTCTTTCTTTCTTTAATAAATTACAGAAAACCCTGCTTTCAGAGTCTGTGAATATAAATAGGGCGCGGTAAAGACCTTCACATGGAGGTGATGTCAGGCTGATCTTATTGCTGTGGTTTATCACAACTTCTCATATCTGTATTCTGGATTTGATTTCATGGGTCATCCAACATGTTCGGACACGTTATAGCAGGTAAATTCCTGCATTTGTGGTTTGATAAAGTACCTTTAAAAAAAAAAAAAAATTATATACACAAAACCACATTAACAAATAGAGCCTTGATGCTCCGCAGTTGGATTAGCACCATTCTGCTGACAATCTTTAATAAAAATAATTTCCCAGTAACACTTAAGGACTGCATAATAATCATTTATTATACTGTTAAGCGATTGATGAACATTTGTGATATAATGCAGAAGGTTTTAAACGCTGTCCTAGACAGGGGCATGAAAAAAAATTTTTTTAAAGCGTACAATGTTTATTAGCGCCGCAGAGTCTAATGAAGTGTCTCTTACTGAGATCAGTTCTATACACAGATCAGTCATAAAGTTATGTGGTGTTTACGCCAACACTGATTATCAATCATCAGTGTATAGCAAACTGGTGACAGGACCATGAGCATCCAAGGATTATTTATGCCTGTGAAGAGAAAAGGCTGGCCTGTCTGGTTCAACCCATAGAAATGCCAATGTAGCAGGAATACCTGGGAAAGAGTTAATGCTGGCTCTGATAGAAACGCATCTGAACCCTCAGTGCATCACTTCATGGTTGCTCCGACTGAGCATCCATGGGATGTGCTGGACAAATGCGTCTGATCCATGGACGTTTCCACCGTGAGAGGCATAAAACTTCTCTTGCAAACGTCCTGGTGCCAGATACCACAACAGACCTTCTGAGGCCTTCTGAGTCATGCCCCTGAGGGGTGGCACAATACTGGTCATAATTGTGCAAGGTTTTAATGTTATGGCTGATCGGTGTATAGTCAATGATTTTACCAGTATAATAAATCGTTAACCTGTTATAGCAGCCAAATACTTCCTACTTATAACATTTTTGGGCATAATTGAGCATGCCCTTAACTGACTTGTGCTCTTAAATATGTGATGCAAATAATAAAAAATTTTAAAAATTTAAAAAAGAACAAAAAAAAAAAAAAAAACACCCAACACTGTGCCATTACATACTGGATGACCCAAAAATTAACGACAGGAGACAGGAAGACCTTACTGACTGTCCGAACTTTTCATTCCTACAGTGATGGTCTGGCAAAAAGCTGCCCAAAGACGTGGAGAGTTCCAAAAGTAACAAAAACAAACATCGAAAAGTTCCCTGATTCTGATTTCTACTCCATTGGAAATCTTTGTTCATGCATACAACAAACTCAATACACAATCACCAACATTTCAGAACACCTAAACAATTCAGTGTAATTTCAAGGCACCGCAAGTTAGATACTGTATCTATCCATGTTTTTTTTTTTTTTTTTTTTTTAAATAATCACTTTTTTCAATTATTTTACAGAAACTGGATGTGTTGGCACTCCAGGATGTACACGATACCTCTGTCGATACTTGTGATGATAAGAAAAGAAGAGAAAATGACTTTGGTTTTCATAACAACGCCTCAACTTGATGAAAACTGTTTGGAACATATTGAGAATCGGGTTTATTAGGCAAGGCTGATTTATACTGATACATCAAGGTGCATGTCTTTATGAAGAGTAGTTTTAAAAGATTAATCTGTATTGAGACAAAATGGCAAATTAGAAGCAAAGCAGAGCAGGTTAAGGATTGGAAAGTTGAGGGGAGGTTTTATGATGTTTACACATTTGTACCACAGTGCTACTAAATTCTCTAATCTGATGCGGGTTCATTAAATTTTTTATAACAGAACAGCTGATTGTATCAGCTGTAATTCAAATTCCAGGTGTGCATTTCTGCACTTCTATTTCTCTAATAATAACTCGTTTTAGGGTCTTATGTTGAACTCTCCATATAATCAATCAACGCTAATATTAAATGAATTTATTAATTCATAAATTATATGTAATCTTAAAATGATCTTTTCTCCAAGGGGACATTAATGTGACAATTCTAGAAGGGATCCGGTTTTCTCCGGAACGACTAGCCATCTTTTTATAACTGCTGTAACAAATAATATCAGGAATGTTATTTGGTTTCATAACCCACAACTTAAGATCGCAAATGGTTAAATGCAGTGCAAATAAATGTTTAAGAAACGCGATGCACTAGCAAACTGAAGTGGCATTAGATGATTAAAAAACACTTGGTGGCATGCTGCTATGGGAAAATATTTAATTCAGGGCAGCAACAGTAAAGTCACGTCAGGCAGCATTGTAACCCATACCCCGCAACATTGTTTCCTATAACAGCATCTCTCCAAGTAAAAGAGTAGTAGTGAATATTCTAAAATCTAATAAAGGCCTTGAACTGAATTATGTGTGGCAATGAAAGAGATTTCAGCATAGTATTGTCATCAAATGTTAAGCTACAGGATAAAGAGCAAAATCTCTCAATCAAATGCAATAATTTGTCCTTTCTTTCCAATTATTTGTGCACTGTGTTTCAGTATGAATCAGCCTATACGCAGATCTAGTACCTAATAAACTGGTGCTGAACTGTCAGTTTGGTCCAACGGTTGAAAGACATCAACTGCTTGCAGTAAAAAAAAAAACTATATGATAAAATAAAAAAATAATTAATTGGAACACTGGAAAACAAATAGCCTGTTAGACAGTGACGGATTTCTACTAAACTTGAAGCTGTAAACAAGTGAATATTCAAGTTACTGTCAAAAAAGTGAATTCCCAGAGTAAGCCTGTTGGTCAAAAAAAAAAGGAAGAGACTCAGGTGTAAAAAAAAAAAAAAAAAATTACTAGAAATATCCGAGTAGGCAGATCACCTTGTCCTATAAAAAAACAGTATTGAAAAGGTATTGAAACGGCATGTGGAGAGAAAATTCCTGAAGAGTGTAAGGCATTTGTTCCGGAGGTAGACAGATTCATGGAATTTCCATTTCACGTTCGATGCCCACATACTTGAGAGCGTCGGCTTGACTATATCTAAAATTAAATAAACAACAGTAATTAGATCAAAATAAAAAGAGAGAGAGAGAGAGAGAAAGTAAAACAAAAATAATGTACACGTTGAGAATGTGTCTCTAAGGCCTTGTTGAAAATGCCAGTCCAAAACCAATTTTTGGCATATTCAGTTAGGAATCAGTTTGAAATCATATTGCTTTCATGTAGTCTGAACAGTTCATAGCCATTACTGGATCGGTTTCAAATCGGATTTCTAAAAACGTCTCAGTCTTCATACTTTATCCACTTGGATCAGAGTTCAAACTGTCCATTAAATCACTTGCAACATGACGCAAAAGTTTCAAGCCAACCCAATCATGTGGAATGGCGATGTTCAATAGATGAAAAATGAGTGCGAAGACGATGAAAGAGAGATTGAAGCAAAGAACATGAGTCCCTTCATGGAAGGTGAACTGAAATACTACAACAGTACATGGGGGGCTGGCTTTCTGACCACAGTCAAATCAATCACTTACAAATAACAGTGCGGCAATCATCTTAATGATTGCATTTGTGAAACAAATCAGATTTGCCCACGGTATGAACAAGGGATAAATGTTCATGATAGCCGACTAGTATACTGTACATCTTAAATGTAGTGTAAAGGAGAAAAAAAAAAAAAGGAAAAGCTGCCCAACACGTACCTGTAGTCAAAAAAAAGCTCCTCCCCGGTTTGTATGGCTCTCTTGGCAAAAATGCCTATTCTGTGATCCCCGTTAACCATCATAACTAAAAAAAAGAAGGAGAGAGAAAAAATAATGAGGCTATATCAGGTCTTCTGTTAACGATTACCTATTACAGGAAAAGCCAATACATGTTTGATTTCCCAAGTTTGTTTTTTGAATTGTGCAAACTGCAGGTCTACATCAGCACACACTAGCTTTTAAAACAATCTCACTAATCTCTACACAAATAGTTCAATAATCAAATTGAAACCATATGATTCAGTTTATTCATCACCCTCTAACCAATATGAGTCTCGTGCAGAACGATAATTTTATCATTGTTTACTATAATTTTATTATGACTGGAGCGGCAGCACAAAAATGCCTCACCTTTTGCATAGCAGTTGGGGTTGACCGAGTGATTGGCAAACCTGATCTTGTTGCCTTTCCTCGTCGCATCAACAACGAAATCTGCACAAAGACCCAATAGTTATGTTTACAAATGATGCACAAGGGCACAAACTTGCAACATAAGTGGGTAGGGAAAGAATTGACCTACCATTATTGAGATTGAACAAGAAACTACACATGTATTTGTCATAGACCTTTCCTCTGCGGTCGGCCTCATCCTGGGAGATGATCTATAGGGAACAGAAATAAGTAGAAATACTAAACAAAAATATTTAGCTCTTGAACACAGAGTTTAAGATGTTTCTCAGAGCCAAGTCAAACACAGCAGATTACAGAAATCACCCGAACCAAACTGAACAGCCGAGTTATGCACACAGAGGGAGTTGAGAAAGATGGCACTGTTTGTATTTTCTTTCATTTCATTGCTAAACACCATTTATACAAATCCAGGCTACAGAAACAATGTGAACACCGAACCAAATTTTTTTTTTTGCGCAGCTTTACCCACTACCTGAATTAAAAAAAAAAGCGCTCACATTTCAGAAGGGAAAAATTATTGGCTTTCATTAAGAAAAGAAAAAATGTTAAAATGACTGGAATTGGGTTAAATAACCACCCTATACATTATTAAGACCTAGACTTATTGGGTAAAAAAAAAAAAAAAAAAACAGCAGAAATCAAAACCATATTCAATAGAGAAATGTGAAGCATTTACACAGTGCTCCAGGAACACACATGATTGGAACCAAAGGGCCGTGTGGCCATGAGAAAACCACTTCTAAGTAAGACTAATCAGAAAAAAAGCTATTTGCTAGGGAGCATAAAAACTAGACTTGGATTGGAGAATTTTTGGGGGGCCAAAGCTGTGCACTAATGTTATAGACGTTACCATACGGCTGCATAATATGAACTGCTTTTAAAATTTATTTATTAAATGATTACAAGACTATTATATATTTTTATATAGCAAATAATATTGCTATTGTGGAAAGTACAACAAAGGCACAATAGGATTAATACATTACTAAGACTTTAGAATTATTAAGACTATACGGCATGAATTTTGGTTTAGCACAATCTTTTTAAGATACATTCTACATTTGAGATTTAGTCACTGAAACAATTGTTGCAAGAATGATATCATAAAAGAACAGCTGAATGCAATGCTGTTTGTTGTTGCAAATTTACTCAAGTAGAAATAAAAAGGTTTTCAATAAATATATGCTGGCATAGTATTTATAGTATGTAAATGCATCAATCGATTGATTAATTGATTAATAATGTAACACACTCAATTATAGTATAGCATTATATATAATTTGCGCAAGTATATTTTAGAGTAATTTCTGACTGAGCTAATATTTGCTTGTGAGCCGACATGGAATAATCCATAGAGTATATTAAAAATGAAAATATACAGGTAACCAGCAGTCAATATTAAACTACCTCTTCTCCACCTACATTTGATACTTGCAGTGAGTTACAGTGAATGAAGAAGTGTCACTCATTCTGGTGGATTTGCATTTAAACCTTAAAGTAGAGTCTGCTTTTAAAAGCGCTCACCTCTCCACAGTACTCTGAAATGAACTCGTTTTTCTGAACCGGCTCTTTGATGAAGATGCCCCATCCTGCCACGTCAGATGGTGCCAACAGTAGGTGCTGAACACAAACAAGATTAAAGCTGAGAACGCCATCATAAGCAACGCAATTGCTTGATGATAAAATCTTGGTCGTTTTGTTTATATTTAGAAACAAAACACAGATATGAACAAAATGTGCATATTGTGATCATGATAAATATTTCTATTTAGTTTTACTCATGCAACATCTTTGCACCTTCTTTGCTCCTCTCTGAATGCTGCAGTTCTTGCACGAGACATTTTTGCTGTCCCAGTGATCAGCAGCTCCGCAGGTGAGACAGAGGTCGGGGTCGCACTCACGCACGGCTAGGTAACACGGACACTGCTTTGTGTTACACTGAGCTTTGCAGCGGCAGCCTGGGAAACGGTTCTGGCCTGCACACACAATTTATGTTAAAAAAATAATAATAATAAAATAAAAAAAAACATGGCAGCAGTCCAGAAGCAATGACATAACCTCAACCACAAACTGATGAAGTTATATTTTATGTTATATAAGAATAATTATAAAAATATTATTTAAAATCAAAATTTGTTGTGCAGCATGTATTAAAATTATCTATTAAAAACATGTTTAAAAAAATAAAAATAAATAAAAAAAAAAACACAAGTCTGCTTGTAATGTGTTTGTTTGTTTCCCCAAAGAAATAATCATGAGCATATGTTGCAGTTTTATAGGGTGTCTAATCTTAACATCATTAAAATGGAAAGTTGCAAAAAGACACCACAATATATAACAGACCAGATTTGGCTGTATAGGTCTTGATAAACCATGCGCGTGTTAATACTCACACTCTGAGCTGCACTGGCAAAACTTCTCACAAAAGTTTTGAGCAGTGACACATGGGCAGGAGCTGTCACATGGTTGCCTCGGGTGGTCACATGGCTGGTAATTGTACACATGATTGGACGACCCATCTGTAACGAAGAAAACAAGATTAAAACTTTATCCTGAATTCTGAAACCATTATATTTATAACTCAGCTACACATCACGTTGTATTAAAATGAAAGTTGTATGCTTAGCTGGCTGCTGTTTGAATATCTTACTAATATATTGGACGGAAGATTGATGTTAGTACTGGACGGAGAAAGTACACAGCACTATCACAGTTTTTTTTTTTTTTTTTTTGAAAAAGGTAAATCCAGTCTTGTGCTAGTCCTATAAAAAACAGCAACTGCAATCCAGCTCCATGAAAAACAACAAACCTTTCTTTAGTTGAATTTTTCGACAGTGTGTGGCCCACAACCTGGAACAGACATAGAAACTGTTACTTTACAGGCGAATCAAAGTGAAAAAAAATAAAAGCAAAACCAACTCGCAAACGAACATGCCTGTGTTTCCTTTTCTTCTTTCTTGGAGGTGTGTCCTCATCTTCAGCAGGTGCGCGTGCAATGATGCTGGATTCCTTTACCCTGAATTCATATACCTGGCAAATACATTTTAATTATTTACCAAATATGTACTGTATGCAAACAATTCTTTACAATATGAGAGTTGAATTACACACCTGTCTGCAGGTCTTGGAGCCGATGAGGCGAGCAATGGCACAGAAGTTGTCGTAGTAAGTGCCAATGAGTACGCGGAAAAGGGACGCCTCTGCTCCACTCCAGTCTACGTTTTCAGGAGGTTCTGGGATCTTCAGTTTTACTGGAGTCTGGCAGCGGGAATTCGCCTCTAAACATAGACCAATATAAAAACTTACACGAGCTGCAAAGACAGAGCAAGCTTAGAGAAGCTGGCACGTTAACATGGCGACTGCTTACATTCTATGCTAATCTGTGGTTGCTGAGTTAAACTGGCAAAAGTCAAAGCAAAAGTGCATCAAGTCTAACGAAAAGTTCAAAGAAACTTTTTTTTTAAGGTCCAGGGATCTGAGTTATATTTTTTATATTAATTTTAGTACTACCAATTAAGAACTAATAAAAATAAAAAAAACTATTTGATGTATGCTACAATAACTGATCCTAATGCTTTTTAAACATTTCACTCTAATTGTATTCTGATGTATTAGGAAGGCAGTTTACTCTGTATACTTTCCCACACCTGAAGAGCTAGTGGTCTCATCCTTCTTGTCCTCATCGTCTTTGTCGTTGCTGTCGTTGGTGTCTGTTCCTCCTTCCCGGTCACTGTCCGTGTCTTTAGTTTCTGTGTTCACAGTTGGTGTACTTGGCCTGCTGCTACTGTTGGCAATTCTGCCTCTGCGTCTGGCTGTAGAACGCTTCAGCGGGGTTTTTGCTCGCTCAGCCACCACACCAGCTGCATATTCCTTTACCATGCTGTCCTGATGTGCGTTCCAGTTTTTGTAGCGGATGTGCATGAATAAAATTGGAGACATACATGATCAGTTCAAATGTATGGCCATAGTTTGTTCTGCCATATCAATCGCAACTTCAATAAATAAAAAAATTATGTTATTTTTGTTTATACATTTCATCCAACTAAAACCATAGAAATAGAAATCCATGAACTATAATCAGGAGTCCACACAGGTCGGTAAGTAATAGTAGTAGTATTAGTAGTAAGGTAGTAATGATTATGTTTTGGTGACAAATGTGGCGTAGCACTACAAATGTTGATAAACTTTGGGGAGTAAGAGATAAAACCATGCGAGCATATAATGATATGGTAAACAAAGTGAACCATAACACATTTGCCTTACCTGAATCAAGTACATGTAGCAATCATTGCCACATGGCTTGCTGTCCACCATATTCTCCAAGTTCTTGCGTTTGTATGTGTTTGGAGTTGCATGAAATGCTGTATGGAGAAGCATAAACATCAAAAACTCTTTATACATTCTCTCATTAGCTACAGTTTAAATTTTTTAAATTGGACTGAAATAATAAAATAAATAATCATTCCAATTTAACTGAACACATGGATGCTGATTTGATCAGATGTGTGTTCATATGCACAATGCATTAATCAGAATGTAACTTGGTCAACTAATGTTTCCCATATGGGGCAAACATGCACAGAAAAAAATATATATATATTTATTCCACAAGGAGAGAAGCAATTGGATAAAGCATATACATGGAAAATAATTACCTACTGAACAGATTGAGGAAGGTTTACACATGCCACCTCGTTGCAATTTTTCTGCATAAAGAACTATTCTTCCGATTGGGCCATAACTGCACTTATTAGTGGATATATGTCTATTAGTGCACTATATTAAGGTCCTAATAAACGCACCCACTGGGTCAGTGTGTGGGAAGAGAGCCGAGACTTACGGTGAAGGAAACAGTCGTATTTGAAGCAGCGTCTACAGAAGAGTGTATGGAAGGAGTGCAGACTCTGCTCTCTCTGGACTGATTTGGCATTTGGCCCATCAATGTTGGGCGTGCACTCAGGAGGAAGGGTACCTGGGAGTTGCTGCTCGGTCAGCTCCTTATACCTGCACAGAGTTAAAAGGATAATCATGTATCAAGAGTTTGGACACAAAAAAAAAAAAGTGCTGTCTGAAACAGTTTGGGGAACAGTGTAAAAATAAGAATTTACATTAAGCACTGATGTGCATTCAAGTTCTTAACAAATAGTTTGTTTTTAGCCAATTTTCTTTTTATTTGCTTCTGACAGCTCTGGTAAGATCAACAAACCTGAGCACAATGTTGATTGCGTGATCTCATTTTTTGGTGGACTCAACAGTTCAGTTTGTAGCTAAAGAACGTCATTAACATACAGGGTTATGAACGGCAAATGAGTGGCAAATACTTAGTTAATTCAATTTCAGAATGATAATCAGAGCAAATTTTATATAATCTTTTGTGAAATAAAGCGCTCATTTACATAAAAAAATAATAATAAAAAAAAATTTTTTTAAAAAGAGTTCAGCGAGAACACACGCCAAACACATCCTACTCTATTGCCATGCAAGAGCCCCCCGCTTATTAATTTAATTTCAAATACAGACAGCCTGCACATTGACAGCAAATCCTTGATTCCCGAAAATCATATAAAATATATCCTGGAAATCGATGTTTTGAGAACGAGCGAGCAAGAGAGAGAGATAAAGCAATACAGAGAGAAAGTAAGAGAGACCATGCGCATAATTTTTTTTTTTGTGCTAAATGAACCAATCACTGTTCTTGGTGTGCGGGGCTTTACGTTTAACCTTTCCATTTCTCTCTATCAGTCCAGTTGAGTCGTTTACAACACCATGGCTGAGTTGTCAAAAAAGTTAAAGATTCACCTAAAAAATATAGTAAATTGTATTTTCTGCTATTATGTGACTATAATAGCAGTGAAAATATTGCAGTTTTTGTTTGCTGCATTTTTTATTGCCCATGGTAGGTTTAATGTTTGTAAAAGGCATGTTAAGTTGAGTTTAACAGCCTCATTCGTTGATTAGCATTTGATATTTGAACTAGCTGGCTAGAAGCAACACTGTATTGAGGCCTGGTGTGATGAAATCAGACTTCCTGTTTACTCGAGTTAAAATCTAAAAGAATATTAAAACAAAACCCCATGAACCTTGTACATCTTTTTAGAATTACTGTTCTTAACGATTGTTTTAACTTCTTTGATTGTGAAGTAAATCAGTAGCTTAAACTGTTATTTGTGTGCAATAATAACATCTTATTAATTCTCCCCTTGTTTAACTTGTCCTTTAACTTTTTTTTAAATGGAAAACAAAGGTTTTTTTGTTGCATGAGGCATTACTAACAAAAAATTAAGACGCATACGCACAAAATCTCTATCATCCTCTTGCCACCGTGCCTGAAAACAATTTCTGGCCATACTTCACCACATACGCCCAGAAAACAAGCATCAGAACTTTCAGTATGTTAAAACTTATGACAGTTGGTGTAATTCACAAACCACAAACAAACCACAATTTTAGGTAAACTGATTCACCACATTCACTCTTTATTACCATACTTCACTATAATGTAAAATAGCAACTTAAATTAGCAACTTATGATGTCAAGACGTTCATATTGAACCACTTTAAACTAAACTAACAGAAAATATTTATGCACTGTGAACACAACTATGCTGTACTTTTCTTTGATTACTTACTTTTCTTTGAGTTCCTCTGGTGATCCTTTGTCAGGGAACATTGAGGAGATGGCATCAAAGATTTTATCAGAAGGGAACTTTTTTGGAAAGTCATTGCTTCGACCTAGGATAGAATATACATGTTTTTGAGCATACAACAAGAGTGTGAAAATAGCACAAACAGGACACTGTATGCACTTCGCTACCACGGTATTCTCTGGTAATAAACTTCAAGTATAATGAGTACGCATCTAAATACGGTTTGCATAGGAATAGAAAAATATTTTACGAAAAATTAGCTCTGTTATATTAGAAGTCAAAAATGTTTAAATAATTTTACAACCTTTAAAAACCAGTGCCTATTGGAGTAGTCTTCTTTAGTGTTTGCCATGCTAAGTGTTTAGTTTGGATGAAAATCAGCACCATATGTGGCCCTGTCTGTGAAAACCGAGCTATTTCAGCATTTTTTTTTTATGTTTTCTACTTTTATGTTTAATGATGATATGCAGAAAACAGAGAATCACAAAAAAAAATAGTTTAGTTGGGTTTTGACAGACAGGGTCACATATTTCCTGAAATGAAGCCATTGGTACGAGCCTGGACTTACTCACTGTCAAGCCCGAAAACTATGCCTTTTTATAACTGTAAAAATTGCATCAACAAATGTAACATTCATGCTGTATCACTGAAATACACCAGTAAATCTGACAAAGCTGAAAAGCGGAAACAAAATGAAAGCTCTAAACACAAATCCACATGGAGGGAGAAAAGATAAATCTTCAAATCCTACTCTCAGAGTTAAGAAACTGGTCCTTGCGAGCATCTTCAGCAATGTCCTTTGCATCACAGTTGTCTAGTTTGTAATCATGTTGGTCATCTTCGTCATCATCATCTTCATTGTCACTATACTGATTGAGAGCATTCACCAACTCCACGAAGATCTCATCGTTTATAAAACCACATTCTGTTAAAAAAAAAAAAAAAAAAAAAAACAATTCATGAATTGATGAAAAAAGGTCATGAATAATTTGAGGGATTACAATATGGATAAATTCTGGCAGCTTAAATCTGGCCATTATAGCACCAATGTTTTCTATCTAAACAAGAGACTAGTGCTGGAAAAGGTGTGCCGACGGAATTGATTATATAAATATGTTGATGCATCGTACTGCTTACGTTCATCCCCAAATTGTAGCAGTACATGGTAAAAAAATTAGACTTTACCCCAAAATGCCATTTAACAGAGCAACATTTTATTAGGTCTCTGTGTACAGAATTCCCAGTTCTAACAATTGGGTTCAGGCTTTCTGGGATAAAGTCTGCTGCCATTATTGGGGATGAACTGGCCTGCATCAAGCAAACAAAACCAGGAAGAAATGTGGTAAAAAAAAAAAAAAATTTTAATTATAATCATGAATGGAGCTAACTGGTACATCTCCTAAAGTTGCATCGTATTAAAAAAAATAATAAATATAAAAAAAAATTTATATATAAAACAGTGTTTAATAGTGACGGTAAAAGCAATTAAACACCTAAAAGGCAAAAAGGAAATTACAAAAATATTGCAAGGGAGAGATCCCTGACCTCTATCTCCGTGAACCTTGCCATCATAATTCTTGATGAGCTCTTCAATAAAAGTACCATCCTGGTCCAGGATCTCATCTCCCATATAAGGGATGTTGTGCAAAACCGTCTCATCTTCAACCTATAATAAAGAACCCTGATTAGGCCACACATGGTTTCCATTATTGAGATTCTTTGCTAATTATGTGCTTTACCATAAAATTTTGTTGGAGCGGTGACCAGGAATACATCACAGGAACAGAAGCTACAGCATTCAGGGTTTTAAGGGGAATAACTTGTCTGGAGAATTCCGCAAAGCCACTATCTACGGTGCACTAAAATAAATAAATAAATAAATAAAACAGAAATTCAAAACACATCCAATTTTACACACTGCGATCTTGCAAAGTTACACTTTAAATATTTGCTGAAAAATAAGCTCAGTGCCAACCTCTCTCGTTCCACGTAAAGAGCTCACGGGTGTCATGATGTGGACTGGCTGAATCCGTCGCAGTTTCCACTCCTGATTGAGAATGTCGGTGCGCTCGATAATCTTCTGTCTGTTGGAGCTGAACATGCTCTGTAGGGTCGGATAAAAAGCTCAGTTTCAGCACTTTTACATCATTACCCATGTTCTTATAACCCTGAAAATGAGCCTTGAATATAAAGTAGAATGACTCATACTGCTTTACGTTTATGATAAGTAGAAAGCATTCTGAAGGGCTGGCTTGTCACCGTTCGCTTTGATTCCAGCTTGAATTGCAAATCATAAATCACAACCTAAACAGTTTCCAGATGTGTCTTTTCACGCAGTTTATTTAGAAGGTTTGACACATTTACTACACTATTTGACCACTTTCCTGTTTAAAAAAAAATCATTTAATAAACAAATTCCCAAATAGCAACTTCTCAAAAGAAATTTAATTAGTCCTCATGTGATTTTTTTAGGCTTCAAGCAATATTATTAAAAAAATAATAATAAAAAAATAAAAAAATTTATTCCAATATCCCTACACAACATGCATTTCCACTGATGTATTTAATTTAAAATGTTCTAGCTAGAACAGTTGGAATCCTACCTTCACTTCGTCTGCTCTTCTAAAGCGCTTCAGCTGGCGTAAGCGCATGTACTCTGACTTCACTCTCCTCCTCCAGCACACTGGGCCTTTCTCCGATTTCTTCCCGGTCAAGCCCATGGTTTCCCTACAGAAACAAGCACAGAGTTTAGGGAAATTTGTAACCAAGAACATCTCTTTGCAATAACAAGCTGTTCATATCTGACCAAACATACGTGGAGCGCTCCATCCCAGTGCAGACGAGACGTGAAAGACGCTGACTAAGTGTAAAGTAATGACAGCAAGTTCGCAAGTACAACATTACAGACAAGTTCATCGAGCTTAATCACATCACTTAGACTTCTGCAGCATTAAGACTGACAAGTTAGAACTAAAAGTTAAAGTGAACTGTTTGTTGTGACATGTTTTTCTCCAACAACAGAACCGGTTATTCGTGAGCAGATTTATGGGGCTGACTTCTCCTGAGCATACATCTTTTTTTCCCCTCAAAAGAAGACAGCTTTTTAAAAACATCCTAATGCTGCTTTAACAGGACAATACATTTCAGGACCAGACCTACTGCATTAACAAAAAAAGATGTCTGTATGCAAAACCAAAAGATTCCTTAAAAATGGAACAAAAGGCTGGGAACAATTTGACCTCTGCAATTTTGTGCATGTTGTTTATACCACAGCATTGCTGATTTCTCAAAATTAAACAGCTAGATGTTGTTTAATTTTCTACAACAGCAACTCTGGGAGTAGTGCTGGCTATAAAGCAAATGCCAGATTTATATACTGTAATATGTGCACATTCTGACACTTTACTGTTTTTATAGTAACAACTTATTCACAGGAACTTGGATATATCATGCTTTATATAAGAATAGCAACAGCATATTAAAAAAATTAATGCTTTCTATATGGAGATGTTTCAAAGAAAGTCTCCAGTGCCAGCTCTTTGTAACAGATGTAAATCTGTTTGTTTAAGGGTTTTCTTCTCAATCTTCAGGAAGGCAGACGGCTGCTGCATTTTACAGTTTCTCGGTATCAAGCTGCATTTTTCCGCTGTCTTGTTAACTTCAAGGGAACATGAAAATTATGGTTTATACAGAACAAGTCATAGTTGAAACTTACTGGTTTCATGTATTTTGATGGAACAGCGCACATTGTCAGGTTTTTTTATTCCTTACCTGAGCACCAGTGCATCATTGATTTTAAATCCTTTATCTACATCAAATACAATATAAACATATATACCCACTTCTACGCATTCTTATTATACGTGTTATATTCTATGTTATCAAAGCACATAAAAACTGTCTCAAAAAACTTGTCAGGTGATTAAATCAAGACCTGAGCACCAGTGCATCATTGATTTTAAATCCTTTATCTACATCAAATACAATATAAACATATATACCCACTTCTACGCATTCTTATTATACGTGTTATATTCTATGTTATCAAAGCACATAAAAACTGTCTCAAAAAACTTGTCAGGTGATTAAATCAAGACCTGAGCACCAGTGCATCATTGATTTTAAATCCTTTATCTACATCAAATACAATATAAACATATATACCCACTTCTACGCATTCTTATTATACGTGTTATATTCTATGTTATCAAAGCACATAAAAACTGTCTCAAAAAACTTGTCAGGTGATTAAATCAAGACCTGAGCACCAGTGCATCATTGATTTTAAATCCTTTATCTACATCAAATACAATATAAACATATATACCCACTTCTACGCATTCTTATTATACGTGTTATATTCTATGTTATCAAAGCACATAAAAACTGTCTCAAAAAACTTGTCAGGTGATTAAATCAAGACCTGAGCACCAGTGCATCATTGATTTTAAATCCTTTATCTACATCAAATACAATATAAACATATATACCCACTTCTACGCATTCTTATTATACGTGTTATATTCTATGTTATCAAAGCACATAAAAACTGTCTCAAAAAACTTGTCAGGTGATTAAATCAAGACCTGAGCACCAGTGCATCATTGATTTTAAATCCTTTATCTACATCAAATACAATATAAACATATATACCCACTTCTACGCATTCTTATTATACGTGTTATATTCTATGTTATCAAAGCACATAAAAACTGTCTCAAAAAACTTGTCAGGTGATTAAATCAAGACCTGAGCACCAGTGCATCATTGATTTTAAATCCTTTATCTACATCAAATACAATATAAACATATATACCCACTTCTACGCATTCTTATTATACGTGTTATATTCTATGTTATCAAAGCACATAAAAACTGTCTCAAAAAACTTGTCAGGTGATTAAATCAAGACTGTGAAGATGAAGATGAATTCATTACTTGATTTAGATGAATTCAGTACTCTGTCCACACACATATATTAAGAGACTTTCCATTTTGATAATGTGCTGTTATTTTATTTATATTTATATATATATAAAAAAAACTCCTGAAGTGTGTATACATTTTTGGCTGACTGTGTGTATGTACATATTGTGTGTAAAACCCACAATAAAAAAAAAAGATGTGTTTAGGAGCTTGACAATCAATATAACTGCACTGGAGTATCCTAAATTGTTATTACGCACTCGAATGAGATTTGCACCTTTGGGAGAAAAAAATAAATATATACATGAAATAAGAGAGGTTCACACTGATGATACTTGATTGCCTGCTTTCTGCCAGATAGCGTTCCCTGTATTATTTGGAGCCATTTAGAAGCCTGTTTGCTGAAACATAAAACTACCCCAAAAATTTTGGGGCACATCACCACTGCAAATCCATCAACATAATGGGATAAACTGTTCACATTGATCTCCAGGAAACGTCAAGTGCAAAAACTAATGTCAGGCAAATCAGCTACGTGCAATTAATGTCAGTGGATATAAAATGATTACAATGTTAAGCATTAATGAAACATCATGATCAAAGATTAAGATTTATGCTCATATAGTGTCATTTTAAAAGAAGAACTAGAAATGTAAAAAGGGAGGGGGGGATTTCAGCTTAAACCAGTTCTTGAGTCAGTTTCTTCCTCCTTAATGCCAAACTCCAGCATTAACTCAGATCTTCCTGTGAAGTGCTCCTTCATAACCTTGACTCTTGACTGCTCGTGTAGTCACAAGTTCAATCGTTAATTACCTCAAAACCAGATTATTAAGAACTTGACGCGGATATTTAAGAGAGCAAACAGGTTTCTGATGTAGACTATTATTATTTTAATAGCTGACTAGCCTGTAACTTCACTAAGGTTACCTGGCTAACCTGATTTAGCTGCTACAGCTGTAACAACACGGCGCTTCCGCGTGTTTGTCTTACCTTCAGAAGTCCACTCCACATGAAACACTCAGATATTCAGGGTTCAGACTGGAAACCAAGCCGCAGGGGGGAAATTAGCAGGCGGCTAAGCTAAGCTAAGTCGGCTAACTAGGCTATGAACACTGAAAGGGGGGGGGGGGGTCGCTTCACCTCCAATACCGGCAACCTCGCTAAACAAAGCCAAGAAAAGCGCCTCTCAGCCCGGTTTCCTCCCCAAGCTTCGCGCCACTCGAGGTCCCTCAAAGTGTACTTTAAATCACGGAATTAATCCTGACATAAAATGAAACTGTCGTATAAATCTAAATATTTCCGTTGCTGTAACTATTCAAACCCGCTTTCTCTCCGCTCTCTCCAAACCCCGCCCATTTTGGGGCGCTGCAGAATCAACGAGCGCCAAAACAAACGGACCAATCACAGCGTCCCACATTTATGATTCTTAATATCAGGCATTCTGATAGGACAGATCAGGCATTAGAAAAGTCCAATCAGACGCTTCTCTGCGTGAGAGGCCCAGAATGAGGGACATGTGGAGAAGTTATCCTTTGTTCTTGGCTTTTTGAAAGAACACAGTTTTTGTGTATAAATAAACGCAACCCTTACACGACCGGTATGACCTTATTTATGTGTTCATTTATAAATGTCAAGCAAATTGTGGCACTAAAGCGCCTTCGAAGCTTTTTTATCATTATGTTTATGCAAATGAAATGACCGGTGTTCCTTCTTCAAAAATTATAAGTCGTAATGTCTTTCTTGACGTATTGATGGAATGTGAAACGCATTCTTTTCATTTTGGGGGTCTTAGCGTCAATGTAAACATGCCAGTTAAACATGCCTTGTAGCCTTTTAGACTCTTTGAACTTGGGTTCATCCGGTATATTAGGCTCCGCCCCTTCTCCTGACGTAACAGGCAGAGCGGCAACGCGGTGTCGACGTCATTCTGCTGCCGGAAGTGGGTCCCCCCCCCTTGGTCGGCGATATTTTATTTAACAATATTGAGGTTTTTATATACTGCGTATAAATTTCACACACGCACACAGATCACACGTTTTTACTGAAACCAGCATTAATTTTTTCATCAATTATGAGATACACTTGCATTCTACTGGATTGGAATACACAGGCCAGCCTTCACTCCCCTTGTGCATCAGTAAGCTTTGGCTACCCATGACCCTGCCACCACTTTCTGACCCTTCCTTGGATTACTTTTGGTCCATCCTTCCCACTGCAGCCTGGGAAAACATCATAAAAGCTGCAGTTTTGGAGTTGCTCTAGCCAATCTTCTATCCATAACAAATTGGCCATTGTAACGAGATATTGAACCTGTAGGTACCGTGAGAAGGGCAAAATTATAATGGCTAGATCACGGAGTCAGAGCAAATTCAAACCTGCAGCTCTTGTGGGATGTTCCCAGACTGCAGTGGTTAGTAGTGGTTAGCGCTGTGGCCTTAAACCTCTAGGATCAGGGTTCTATTCCCGTCTCGTGTCTGTGTGCGTGGTGTATGCATGTTCTCCCCATGCTTGGTGGATTCCTCCACTTTCCTCTCGACATGCAGATTAGGGTAACTGGCATTTCCAAATTGCCCGCAATATACATGCGTGTATACATGTGCATACACCCTGTGATGGATTGGCGACTCTATCCAGGGTATACCCTGCTGTGTGCAAATCCTACACGGCTCCAGGCCCCCCATGACCCTTTACACAGGGCTAAGCCATATAGAAAATGAATGAATAAAGGTTTCAGACTAATAATTATAAAACAAGGTACTCAATAAAAATTATGTTTTACAGACATGAAAGCAGGAAGCTGAGAACTTGTAATAAAGTTTAATTTAAACTTCTCATTTGCAGTAGCATGTATGAACATGCTACTTGACTGGTAACATTTCATTTTATTCAACACTCTATAAATAATTTATTCACGCTGCTCTGGTAAGCCAGGCTTGTTTCAGAACTAAAATCTATCCATCTAGATGTATCTGAATGGAAGTGCACAACCTTGAAAAGAAGGACAGCCATTTGTTTCCCTTTTGTTTTATTTAAAAAGATTTTGAAAAGAAAATCTAATAAACAGTGCTTTGGAATGAACAGAACTTTCTGATTTCAGAAACTATGCTTACTGCAAAATAACATCAGACACCAGCAGTCTGCGTTTTATCACACATCAGGACAGGTTGAAAGTTCTCTAAAAACCTTTAGAGTTCATCTTTCTTCTGTGATAATTTTGTTGCATGTTCTTCTAAGAATTTGCTTAAACTCTCCACATTTCTTTCACCACCTGAAAATTGAATGGGATTCTGCTTCTTGTTGCTGGGGGCAAAATATATCGTAGGAAATCCTTCCACTCTATAGGCCTCGTGAGGCACGTCATTGGCTGTAGTATCCATTTTGGCAATCACCAGGTTCTTCTCATTTTTGTATTTCTTTCCAAGAGCGAGGTACTCAGGCTCAAGCTTTTTGCAGTGACCACACCATGGTGCGTAGAACTCGATCAGCACGTCCTTCTTCGTGTCCATGACGATTTCATCAAAGGTTTTCCCGACGACAACCTTCACAGGTCCTTTATTGTTTTTGGGAGTTGGTTGCGACTTGACGATGGGCTTCAGTTTGCCTGTTACAGAGTAAGGATACATGTAGGTCTAATAAGAACTAATGAAGGGCTTGAATTAAATTGTAATGCTGGAAGTGTAGTAGTTACAATTTTATTTAACAAAAAACACCATCTGCTAATGTAATTAAATTAGTTCTTAAATGTTAGATTTGTATACATCCTTTTCATCTTAAAATTACAACTCTTCAAAAATCAACCCTGACATTTGTCACAGCACTACCTCTAAATTAAATTTATTGCCTTTGATATCTATGGGAACAAAAAGCTCTTTAAAATAAAAATTCCTTCACAGTAAATGTTGTGCTGTACTAGCATTACATGGATTTTAGAACCCATGTAGAAGCACACCGACTAGCAACTTCCTGCAACTACTTGCTCACCTTTTTTGAAGGCCAGAACAAATTCCCGAAGCACATCAGAGTCAAACTCCTCCGGCTCCATTGCATACTTCCTCCCTGATTCCCCAAGAATGCCGACGTTCACCTCCTCGCCGCTCTCGCTGAGCCCAAAGCTCTTCAGCTCATCAGCGTAATCTTCCTCATCTGCGATGGCAAATGTATACTCTGGAAAGTCCTTGGCCACCTCCAACACTTTGCTCCTCCAGTACTGTGTGGCTATGTGCAAAAAAATCAAGACCATTAAAAAACACTGCTTAAAAAAAATCCTTGGTCATGAATGCAAGTGGCACATACTGATGCTCAGTTAAACAGTATCTCTATAGATGTATTTAATGATGGAGGGCTTTAGAGTTCATTCGTTTTTCTGAGCGCAGGGGAAAAAAAGCTACATTTTAATAACAGTGACTACTGCAAGTCATAGGCAATTATTACAACATAAAAATGCAATGCTGGCACTTTGCTAGCAGAAAAAAAAGTATGAAATAGAAAGCAGAAACACTGCTGTGGAATAATCCCAATAGCCCTGATTCAACAAAAACCCAAGTAAAACATTTTTTAGAGTTGGCAAGTCAAGTCAATGGGATTTTGTACACACTTAATGATCCGATTCAGTACAGTACAGTATGTTGTGTGTGCAAACACTGACACTACGATGCACATGCCCAACGACTGGGTCTAGAATGTTCCTGTGACCAAGGGCTTAAACTATTGGCTGGAATTTGTAGAAAAGAAAAAGCATCACCTACCCACTCTGTAATCAAAACTGAAGTCCACACCGTAATACACAACCACTAGAGGACGACTGGAGTAACGCTTCTCAGCATTGCTCTGTTTTCTGTGTCCCACTAACGGTAGCGTGTGCTTCTTAAAGAAATCTTGAATCTCTGTGGCAGTTGTGGAATCCTTGGTGGGATAAAACATATATACTTAAAATAAAAACGTAAAACATGCAAAGTATTCTGTAGACCAGACTTAAAAAAGACAGCTAAAGACGAGCATTATTTTATAGACTGCATTACTTATGATTGTTTTTGGCTGTGTAACTCTCTTCTTTCAGGCTGTTTTGTTTTTTTGTGTTTTATTTATGCTCATTTTTTTTCTGATTTATATACAAGTTTTGCTCATACCAACACTGTCATAAAGAGTGATTAACGAGTGATTATGTACAATAAGTTACCATGTACATGTTACCTGTGAGTTCAAACTAGTCTGGCCATTGTTCTCAATAACGCACAAGTGACCCTCACTAGATTTTTCATTCATACCATTGTGTGTACATTCTAGAGATTGTTGTAGGAAAAAAAAAAAAAAATCCCAAGATTCTGAATGCACTCTGATATTTAACGTGAACATGAACTGAAGCTCTTGATGCACTGTATGCACTGCTCTGCTGATACATAATTTGCTGATTTTATAATGATCACAGTTCTATCATTCTATCATGTTCTACAATCATCACTACCACCACCCACCTCATTTGTAATTCTTAAAGACATCCTGGGACTTACTTTAATAGTTAAGGTCTGAGATGAAGGCTCGTACTTCGACCTGAACTTCTCCGGCTGGAGCATGACCACTTGGCCAGGTGAGGCCTTCAGGAACTTGGCGATTTCATTAGTGAACGTGTGCCGAAATTTGTAGTCATCTCTAAGAGCGTTGCCTAAAATCAGGTAAGAAATTAAAAAAAAAAAAAAAGTAAATATTTTTTTAAATAATGTATTTTATTTAATATATAAAGCAGACACAGATTTGACAATCAAAATATTAAACTCAGACCATTCAGTCAACATAGACAGGTTTTTGAGTTGTACAGCTTACTGGTACTGAAAGAGTACCAGTCCCTATTCCCACATAGACATTACAGTATAACAGAATATTAAATGCTAGGACCCGACAGTAGTGCCATTCTGATTATAATAAAAGTACATTTTGTTGGTTTTGATCAAAATGACAAAGTTAGGCAGTTGTAGCAGGATTAATGACGGTAAGATAATTTCCAGCAAGTGCTTTGAACTTATTTTTAGCCTAACAAAACAAGTGTGGTGGTTTTCTTGTTTTTTTTCCTGTATGCAAGAAAATCTGCGTCATGCATAAATAACAGCGGAAAAATCAAGAAATAAACTGGCATGTGCCGTTTACTTTCTATATACTGTTATGCTTTTATCTTTGCATCATGACCAAATTTTCTTTTTTTTGCAATTGATTTACCCTAGTACCCCTTCAGTGCGTGCATGTCAGGTAAACCTTTAAAAAGGTTCATAACCCTACTATTGACTACCTACTTTGGACCAATTTAAAGAGGTCCCATATTTCACCCTTTCTTTAACAAATTTAAACAGATTTCAGAAAGCCCCACCCCCAAGTTGTGCATGTTAATGCTCCAGCTGTAATTATCCCTCAGATAATCCATTTTTTCAAAGCCAAAACTAATTTTATGTTACTTTAAATGCACAATTTCAGGGTTTACACAAACGTGAAACAAACCAGGGAGGGAATCATAATATAATATGATGACATGAGGGGGGGGCGGGGATATCAAATTGCCTTGATTAAGCCTTGGTCAAAACAAAACTGGGAAAACTACAAAAAGCAGGGATTTTTTTTTATTTGTACACCTAGACTCATCTGAATGTCTAAAAGGATTAAAATGTGGATTTTGCATTCTGAGAAAAAGTACTTCCCTAAAATCAACGCAACCATCTCTATAAAAGCAAAACCTCAGACAGGTTGGTGTGTGTTTATATTTTGCCAACTAAAAATGATGTTAGACATGACTTCAAAGTTGCAACTGTTGATCACTAAATCGGTGAAGGGTTACAAGTCCATCTCCAAAAAAATGTTGAAATCTGTTGTTGTTTTTGTCCCTTGAGAGTATTCATTGGTTTGACCATGCAAACGCTGCCCCATGACTGTACTTGTTAGTTTGGATACATTTTTGACCAGACGAAGCCGGTTTGACAGTAAACTGTACACTGGGATAAGCTTTTTCTACTATCCTGTCCACACTAGCCAGGAGAGATTGCTCCAGACACAATTACCAATTGATCATTATCAGCCTGGGAAAAATCCTCCCAGGCACTGCAGTAGACAAAGCATCCTACATTTAAGTAATGCTGGTCACTGAGCATTCATAAGGAGTGCTCTGTTGATGAACACAGGCTTTCTCACTCCATGCTCTCAGTTTCAGAAACAGCTATTAAAGCTTATAATCACCAAATGAGTGTATTTTAGAAATTGTCAGGTCCTTAAACAGTGTAATGTGGTACAAAGTTGTTTTTTGCATTGTTACTGCAAAAACAGTTACTTAGCACAATATGTTGCATCGATTTTTATTTTTGTTATAAACAGCGTAGCCTAAACATAATTTTTGCTGACGACATGTAACTTCGTCATGTTTATTACATCATGTTTATGACTTAATTAAATCTGCCGTTCATTAGTATTTAACCAAACTGTTCTATGCAAATGTCCTTAACACATTTTTGGTATAACTATGGAACAAGGTACTAGTTAACTACTGCTGGTCATGTAGTAAATAAATAATAGCTGTGCAGTCCCTACAATATACTAGTACCTACATGCTTCTTGATAGATCTCATAGGCAGCATCCTCATCACTGGAGAACACACCAACAATCACAGCATCATCCCCATCCTTCACCAGTTCCTGAATTTGTTTCACAGCCTGCACCTGCTTTGATGGAGGGCCTGCTTGCTCGCTCATGTAATCAACAATACCTGGACAAAATAATTTTTCATACCAGTAAGTTATGACCCCATATAAAATACATATACAGTATGTGACAGTATCACAAGTCAACAACGTGACGTACCAAATTTCTCCCGTGGTCCGTTGTAGTCAAACACTTTTCCCTTCCTGAATATTTTGAGTGTCGGGTATCCCGTTACATCAAACCGAGAGGCGACGTCAGTCTCTGTAGTGGCATCAACTTTAGCCAAAGGAATAGGAGGCGTGCGATTGCCGAGTTCCTTTGCAGCTTTTTCATACTCAGGAGCGAGTCTTTTACAGTGACCACACCTGTTTATTCATGGGGGGGGGGGGGGTGCTAATTAAACACTTGAAGTAGACAAACAGGTCACCAGATGGTCTTATATATTGTGTAAGGTACCAACCAGGGCGCATAAAACTCCACCAGAATGATGTCTGCATTATTAACCACATCATCAAAGTTGTCCTTTGTAAGTACCAGTGTGGCCTCTGGTGGAGGTTTCCAGTCTGGCTGTGCAACTTCTTTAACCCGCTCAACAATAGCTGGAATAACAAGACCCAGATTAAACACAGTAAGTTTAGTTCATTTTCAATTCTTAATAAGAAGAGTTTGAACAATTTGGTTATTTAGTTAATGAATGATTTCTCACCTGTGCTATATCATATTTTAAAGATTTCCTTGTAAAGCACTTTGAGATTTCAGGAAAAAAATTTAAAAGCCCACACAAGTGTGTACACAAACTCACATTTAGTGAGACATTTAGTGTCTTCATCTTCCCAAACATCTCTTTATGATTAAAAAGAGTAAAAATGTGTTGGATCACATGGTGAATCTTAGGACGGTGTTTGTTAACCAGTTTAAAAGTTTACGTCACTCTTTCTGTGTCTGATATAAATACTCTCATATGGTGTAAAACATGTCCATTGACTTTATATATTCTTTTGTATTCCACTTCTGATCATTGTGCTTTGGACTGACTTTTGGAAGTAGGAAGTAAACAATTATAATTGAAAATTTTTTTTATTCTAATCTAAAAAGAAAAAGCTATGAGTGATCCAAATTAAAGAAGCCACCACAAAAGAAAAACAAAAAATGTGTTTTTCAAACTGGAAATACTTATATAACGGGTGTTCAAGTCAAACTGGGACTTGTGATTATATAAAATCTATACACGTACACACACCACACACATGCACGCACACACGTGTGTGTGATACATGTGATATAAATATCTCGAGTAAAAGGCATAAAACCAATTGACTCCTACAGAAGGCAGTACGGTGAGGAGACTCTTTGCCACAATAAAACATTTGTAGGGTGCAACTCTTTTAAAGGCAGGCCGTACTATCCCGGTTAAGGTGGCTAAGAGCCCACTGCAGTGAACATTCAGCACATAGAACGCCTGTAAAATAACTTTGACGCGAAAACCTTGTCCACGAGACAATTTTATGCAAAATCATTCATCAATATCACTTGCACGTTACAGGAACTCAGCTGGAAATTATTGCCACACCCCCTTACAGTCCTGACCGTGCTCCAAACCATTTCCACATGTTTGGGCAATAAAGGAGTTCCTGGGAGTCCAGCATTTCATACTGTATGTGAAGCAGGCAGTCCAATCACAGCACTGGCATACTGAGAACTTTGGTGTCCAAGCAGTAGTAAAATGCTGGGATAATTGCATTAGTGTAGCAGGGAATTATACAGAGAAATAAAGGGAGTATTTACCCTCATAACTGTGTTCTGCACAATCAAACATCCCAGTATGCCTTGAATACCCCTCTTATTAAAGACTTTTTTTTAAAATATAGATATTGTTAAAATGTATTATATTTTCAATAATCATACTTAAAATGCAAGTGATTTTTCTGTGAAAGAGTTAAACTGTAAAGTGCAACAGTTAAAAAGAAAAATTTTAAAGCTCAGCTAAAAGAATATCAGATGGGTCTGGGTAGATACTCATGGTTTCAGTATCGGTATTAAAAAAGATGTGGTATTGTGCAATCCAAACATTTGCACTCAACCGTAAAAAAAAAAAAAAAAAAAAAAAAAAAAAAAGATTTGTACTGCAGCCATTTTGAAATGTGAATCTAAATAATCTAAATGAGCAAATAAGGTTTAAGTGTTCAGGGTGGGACAATAACATGACATACTAATGTTCATACTGCAGGCATTAATTTAAAAAATAAAAATAAAAAATTAACACTTCCATACTTGACGCACTGACCTTTTTCAGTTCGCTCTCCATCATAGTCCACTGCCTCTCCCTTTTTCAAAATTTTAATAGTAGGATATCCAGACACCTCGAATTTACTCGCGACTGCGCTAGCCACAGTGGCGTCTACTTTTGCCACAGGTATCGGAGGATCGTTTTCCTTTAGTGTCTGAGCGATTTTCTCATACTCCGGTGCAAACTGCTTGCAGTGGCCACACCTGTTAGGGGGGAAAAAAAGTAGCAGGTGTTTGCACAGTGAAGAACGTTATGAAGCCCTTATACAACCACTCACTGCAGGAAATTACCATGGTGCATAGAACTCCACCAGCACAGTGTCTTTGTCATCTATGAACGTGTCAAAGTTGGCATCAGTGAGAACCAATACACCGTTTTCTTCTTTGACCTCAGTGCTGTCCTCATCACCATCATCGTCATCGTCGTCGTCGTCATCTTCAATGTCACTATCAATTTCTTTACTGAGTTCTTCCCCTGAAATTCATGTAAGACATTAGCTGGCCAAGCAGGTTTTTTTCTACTGTTCAGTAGGGCTGGTCACATGATCATATAATTTCAATGCTATAATGTTTGTTATAATACACTTCCATTAGGGATTATGAATATAACGAAAGTTTAAGACTGACTGGAAACTACAAATGTCAAGGTAAAAAACTACTGTATTGTGGATAATTAAAAATTTAACACTTTTCCCCTTTTTTTTTTAAGATTCAAGATTTTTTTTTCTAAAAACATTAAATATACTGTATGCATCATTAGGTATTGATAAATTAGAAATAGTTGCACAATACTGTTATCATATTGTGGATAAATCACACTTGTAATAATTACAAATTAATTGGAAATAGGCAGTCCTAAAACTTTTTTTTACATCCTTTTCAATGGTTATTTCTTTTTTTTCCCCTGACAAGAAATAAAGAACAGTACCATGAAACTGAGAGTCACTTTTTTTACTACAATATGACACAAAATTATTATGATGTATAACTAAATAATTTGCATCAACGAAACATCTGAGAATCACTATGTGACACTTATCTCTCACTCTTATTATACAATGGACCTAACTAGCTACAAAACACAGAGCTCGGTTCCTTACTAGTTTCAAAAGTTACTTTTCTTTAAACCGCACACTCAAAATGTCTAATCCAATATAAAAACAGAAAAGTCCTCACAATGTGCTGGCAGAATGCTACTTTTGCTAAACGCAGAACAACTTTATTCAGCAGTGACGACCTGGGGGGACCTGAGGACACTTTGGGTTTGTCCTCAGAATTACATGCACATCAAAGGTGAGCATAAAGTCCCTTGTGCATTATGTACAATCCTGTCTTGAAATTGATGCCAGATAGAAACAAGAGTAAATTTTTTATGTATATAATTCAATCAAACAATATATTTGTGTGTTTTTTTTCTATTTCATTTTATGTCTATTTTCTTCTATTGTATGTAAAGCACTTTGAATTACCATTGTGCATGAAATGTGCTACACAAACATGCCTTGCCTCGCCTTACCCTACCTAGCATAGGCTTTGCATAATACATGATGGTGAAATCATGGAAAAACTTTATGATTACCCGATAAAACTAAAAAAATAAAATAAAATAAAAAAAGACTGTTGTATACAGAAATATAAAAAGATAAAGACTAGAAGCAAGATTAGCAACTGATGGATTGTTCTGTATTGCAGTATATTTAATGTCAAGTGAATCAGTTTGCTGCAAACTGGATCTCAGGGGGGAAATGTAATGCTGCTTATTAGTTTTGGTCCCCTGAGTGCACTTTTTTCATGAATTAAAATATATACACGTTTTTAATCCATCATAGAAGTATAATTCTTGTACAAAGACAGGTTACTTGCTCTGAGCATCAGAACAAAATCTCTAATCATACTTGTCCATGCTCAAATAATTGAAATAAATAATAAACAATTGAGCTGAACCTTCATGCCAAGATGTACAGTAAATTAATGATGATAATAATAACATGCATCTATGCTGTCTATCAGAAGACTTTCCGCTGATTAATGCAACATGGTAAACGTGTAAGACGGAACGATTTTCCCAGTTATTCCTCACCCTCTTCCTCTCCCGTGCTGATGGTAATGAAGTGTGCTAACCCGAGCAGCACAATCAGCAGCAACGCCAGCTTCTTCATCTCTCTGCCTCTTCCACAGGGCCTTGCCTCCTCTTCAAACCTTTCCAGCTAGCTCACACACAGTGCACTTTTCTGGAAGTGCAGGCTTGATTTGGTGAGGTTTTTGCTGTATAAACTAATCCCTATTGTTTTGTAAGACAAGCCTTCTGACTTGCCCTCTAAACACGTCTATCTGAAATGCCTTCGCTTCGCTTCTCAGCTCCACTCCGCGACTCAAACTTGTCTGACTTGCCACGCTCTGATTGGCTGACGGGCGCTGGACTCCACCAATCAGAAGTCGCCACTCAAGACCACACTGCACGTACGTTCTGAGCTCTGATTGGATAAATGTCGAGTAAGAACAAAAACTACTGGATGACGAAAACGACACACAATGAACTTCATGTAAAAGAATGTAACTGTTTATTGAGAAGAAGTACGTGTTACTAAAGTGAGAATTAGATCAATTCATAAAATTCAATTCAATTCATAAAATGTAATCAAATAACAACAACTGAAAAAAAAACATTGTTTTACATTATTAGTGACCAAAAGCCTTTACATATTCTAAACAAGACTTACACTCGTCTATCTAGTTTATTAAGAATACCTGCACACTTGGGCATTTATGCAGTTATCACTCACGCATCATCTATACCGGAGTACAGGGTCTTGGGGACATGGAGCCTACAGTATCCCAGGAAACTCTAGCCGGGTTGCCAATCCATCGCAGTTCTCACACACACATATACTGTATATACACACTCTTATGCTCATTCTGCACTATGAGCTATTTGGGAACAACAGTTCTGATCTGCCTGACCTGCATGGCTTTGGACTGTGGGAGAAAACCAGGGGGGAGCGGTGGTGGGGGGATATAGGTTGGAGGAACCTGGAAGTGGGGGGTACCCAGAGGAAACCGACCAAGCACGAAAAGAACATACAAAATCAATGCACACGGACCTCGAGGTGGGAATCAAATCCTGAAGGTGAAAGGTCATTAAGCCACGTGCTGCCCCATGCAGATATCCTGTAAGCCAAATATGTAGCTGCAGCCCAGTGCAAAAAAATATATTTCCTTCTGGCCCTCAATTTTAGTTATTCTGTCATAGTTGTGTAGCCGAAAGATATCAGCAAGAATAAAAGAGAAAGTTTAAAGATCATGGGACCAGCAATGTTGTACTGTTTGGAGATGTTGTCACTAACAAAAAGCCAGGAAGCAGAGCTAGAGGTGGAAGAGCTGAAGATGATGTGATTTGCTTTGGTGGTGACAAGAATGGGCAGGATTAGGAATTAGTATATTAGAGGGAACAGTGCAGGGAGGACGGAGAAGGCCAGATTAAGATGGTTTGGACATGCACATAGGAAGGATGAGGAGAATGTTAGAAGGCCCAAGAGGAGAGTTCATGAATGTGTTGAGGGAGGACATGAGCTTGGAGTGACAAAGGAAGATGGAGACAAAAGGTGGCGAGCCCTAACTGGAGCAGCCAAATAAAAAAAGGGAAGAAAAACTACATCAAAAGATTGGAGAACATTTTGCATACTCTAAATTCAGAACAACACAATTCACACTGTGATTTTTACACTCAAAATCAAGTCCTAGCTGACACAATTCATTATATTACATAATTTAACATGAAGAACTCAAAAAAACCTCAACAACACTGACCTGGAATATTTACATCTTCCCCTTTAGCCTGTTTGTCTTGTTTTTCTACATGTGTTTCATATAAACTGAGCTGTCTAAATGAATTTCTGCAAGATGGATGGTTTGTGAGCATCTCAGATGGAGAGATGAACCCCATAGAGAGTTGTGATGTTAAAATCTTATTCTGTATTCTATAATCACAGTTATCACATTCCCTTGCTATCTTAAATGATTGCGATCTATTTGACTTTAGCATCTCACTGCCTTCAATATGAGCTCTGACGGTTCGATGTATGCATTGAGGTGTTCCAGAGTCCTTTAATGTCTTTACGTGGGATGTGGAGGTTCTCAGATGAGCCTTTCGGTCTGCGTAAATTGCAGAGTCTCTGATTGTTTCTCCACTTTCTCTAAAGTGCTCCTGGGTGTCGGATTCAAGCAGTGACCTTGAAATAAAATAAGTATATATTTACAAAGCTGGCATTATTTACATGTTTCGTCATACAGTTTTCTCAATAATACAGTCCAACCATAGCATTGGGAAGTTAAGTGTTTTGAACACGTACAAATCACTGCATTTATTTGAAATGTATCTAAACTAAGGAGAAATTTACCTGAACTTGGTTTTCTCATCAGGGTATAAAAAATCACAAGACACACTTGGCATGATTTCCATTTCCTCCATTCTGTTTTCATCACCCATCT
>JAAGKR010004597.1:42500-59402 GCA_011419295.1 Clarias macrocephalus
TAAGAGTATGGGAATTTACTTCTATCCAGTTCCACAAGTCTATCCAGTATCGTTGTCCTTTCTGAACAATCACATATATTTTAAAGTAGAGTTGAAGCAAAGTAAGAAGGAGCAGAAAAAGCTGCAGGGGCAAAGACATAGAAGTGGTTAAAACAGCAATAAACGGTAATCTGTCTTATGTAACATAAATGTTTGTACCTCAAACATATGCATCATTATATAGGAAAAATATCTATATATTTTTGTATAAAATTCCTGTTGTATATGAGGAATAACTCACTCATTCATGTCTGGCTATAAATATCATGTGTATTCTTGATTCTAGTTTAGTGCAACCACAATCATTCAATAGTTTTAAAATCACTTTATATCTTCATATCTAATATGCACCACACACCTGAATGTAACCTTTAAAAAATAAAACGTCTTGCTATCAGCCCTGCCACTATACTGACTACCAGGCATCATGTGATATGAGCAGTAAGATAAGCTAAGCCCGATAAGACTGCCCTTGATTTCCCACCTCTCCAGTTGTAGTCCAGTAATCAAGGGCAGAGGCAGAGTGATAAAGTCTGATAGAGGAAATGAAGACTGAGGAGAGAACACCTCCAATGCAAGGCATTTCTCCAAGAATGGTGACCGTGGTAAAGAGGTTATAAACAGGGCTGTATAAAGTGAACTGCAGCATTACAGCATGGGTGGTACTGCCCATCCAGCCTAAAGTCCACAGTTCCCTAAGCCTGCTGGATGCTTCAGACCTGTAAATAAATGTAAAAAAAAATATTATTTCATTTTCTTTTATTTTAAGGGATAAATCATTTAAATAATGGCAATTAATGGAAAATTAAAGGATATTCATCAAAACTAGGAATCTTTAAATTTTAAGCAATAAAAACACCAAACAATAAAGCTATCAATGATTACTTTATAAAATAATCAGGAGCTCTGGATTATTCTGTGGGAAGTTTCACCTGTTTTTTCCTAATGAGATATTAAATCCTGCTCCCACATAACAGCTGAGTTTCCCACATCGGTGAGGTTCAGTGAAAACACTTAAAACAGAGAGTGGTGCTCGCGACTGAAACGAGAAAAAAGATTATTTTTCAAAGCACTGTCTCTCTCTCTCTCTCTCTCTCTCTCTCTCTCTCTCTCTCTGTTAAACTACTCATGCAACTCCTGGGACACCAGTGATCATGACCCCTTCTGCTCTCCGCATCTGCCTTAACCATCCTCATGCCTACTTCTGGATGGACCTCTGATCACTTGGAAATACCTCAAAGGCCCCAAATACACAGTGCAAGATCAGTGCAATTGCTGTGCACAGTACCACTTAGAATCCATAAAGATGTCTGTGAATGCTCTACTCATTTCCATAATTTTCTTTTGATTCTTGTAAAGCTGCTTTGCGACAATGACCCTTGTTAAAAGCGCCGTACACATAAAATTGAATTGAAATGAAATGAATAATGCAATTCCTATTCCTTTTGCACTCAGGTCTACATCACTGAACAGTTCAGAATAAAACAGTTCAGGTTAAATCTGATAAACAGGTTAAGGTTCTAAAAATTCCACATTTCGCACTAAATAGCACTAAAAAATGAATTATTATAGCACTATATGATGTCATCCAGGTGAGTATGGGCTGCTCCTTAAGTTTGTTTCCTTGCAAGGTTTTTCCTCATGTCATCTCAGTTTTTCCTCTGTAAAGTTAAAATGTATATATTGAATTATATTTATATAATTATATGTATTTATACATTGAATAATGTAATATTTCTGCAAAGTTGATTTGGGACAATGTCCCGAATGTTAGTAGCACTATGCAAATAAAAATGTAATGCATTTTTTTATTCAGGATCATTTGAATATACAGCTGGTATAGTATTACCAATTTTTACTGCAGCACAAACAATAAACACTACTAAAGTATAATAATTTTGAAGAACCTATTTGTGAAGTAAAAAAAATAAATATATAATACACATTCTACTATTAGAAAATGATCAATAATGGGGGAATGTGATGTGTTACCACCATGAATCACTAAGTTTATTGAGTTAATCACCTCATTGAAAAAACATAAAGTAAATTCTTGCAAAAATGTCCCCTCACAGAAGACTTCACTATATGAGCTGTATGTGCTTCCCATACAGGTTGTTTCTATAGAAAAATAACATATTATAAAGAATGCATTAATATAAACCTTGCAGCCAGCACTTCTGTCTGAATTTCTTTGTTGGACCTTGTCTTAGTGCTTGGGTGTTGGGATGCACCTCCTCACTATTGATCTTGCGGTGCTTAATGGAATGCTCAACTTTTTGGATATAGCTTTACACCCTATTGCTAACTAATAAAATTCTATTACCTTATCTTTAACTTGATTCTTAATCTTATTTGCACTCCTTTCTTTCAGACTGACAGGCTCTTCAGTGCCAGTGTAACTGAGGTGGTTTCTGTTTAGAAAATTGCGAGCTGCTTAAATTTTTCCAGTTGAAATCCAATTATAAGTCAACTGTTTTCTCGATAAAACAATATCTGTCAGCCAGAGATTTTGATCCTGGGCGTTAATTTTTTTTTTCCAAGTAGCATTTTTCAGATTTTCTTTGAAACACCTGCTGAGCAATAATTCATTTTGACATAATTCATAGTAATAGGACATAAATTTGCAATAGAAATACTGAAAGGCAAAGAACATGTATATTTATCATATGCTATTCAGACAAATGTGGTCAATTCCAGGGGGCTGGAAAAACTTATGCAAGCCACCATGCAATAAATCTCGAATAATTATTAGAGTAAACCTATGAGGGTGTGTCAATAAACATTACAAGTACAAAACAACTTAGAGCAGTACGCATGAAATTCAGTGTATGAAATGAAAATTTATAGCTGTAAAAGTTAATATGCCCTATTGGTTCATTATTCATAATTGCTGCTTCTAGCCTGAACCTGGTACAATTTTGTGACATAAACATTGTAATAAATTTTTTTTTGTTTTACCTAAATTCATATTTGTCTATACTGTACAGCAGTACAATAACAATATTTATTTTTTTTACTGAATCATTGCTAAATGCAATATTAAGCCTATTCAGATAAATTACTTTTACACTAATTTCATGTTTGAGTAACTGAATATGGAAATGTGTTTATATTTATTTTTATATAACTAAACTTTTAACTTTTAGAGTGTTAGAGCTTTACCTGACATGATGTATTGGGTGTTCTTTCCATCTTCCTAATGACTGGCTCTCCAATTAAAGAAAGAATTTGTACCTGTTAACATCAGAACATTCAGTTTTCACATGAATTACCTTAAAAAATCTATTTCATGCGTAAGCATTACCAAGCTATGGCTACATTGTTCCATTTTTTCAAAATTGTGCACAGTATAATCCAATTGAAATATAATCAAATTGAAATGTCACCTTCATTGTACAACATCGTTTGCCAAAACATATTGTACTATTTTGTACTTCTAATGGATAGAATACTTAAATATCAATAATTAATCAAAATATTCGTTTTTTTCCCTATATTTTTTTACCCTTCCCTGGGGTGAGTTGAAAAGAAAAATATTATACGTCAAATTACACATTACAAGAAAGTCCTCCAAATCTACCACCAGGAGTCGCTGTTGTGTCAGATATTACAAATTCACAATGCATGTAATAATTACTTGATTTTTTTTTAAATCTGAAATTTTATACACTAAAATAAACTTCGATGATTTCCAAAGCTCACATTGTCCTTCAGTCCACTATAATCATAGGAATAAAGGTAAAGCTCATGGAGAAGTGCGTTTGTGGTCCAGTTCCACCAGTCATCAAGCTTCTGGAGTGAAGGACTCCTGCATTTCCAACAAAGCATTACATGTTAAATTACCTCATACCATCAATATATTTAGTATATCCAGTAGATTAATTAATATTTTTTTAAAATAGGTGGTGTTTACCCAGCAAAGCGAGTTTTGACTGCCTGATCCAGATGGAATTTATCATTAGAGGACTTTCCATAAGCCAAAAAGCCAACTATAGATAAGGCAAACAGATATAACACCATCTCTCTGCAGAAAAATGGAAAGATTGAAAATTAAAATACCACAGTTCACTATTATCCAGTCCCATACATCTATTCCTCCACTACCACTAATACTATGTGAAGAGCATTTTATAGCCTTGATGTCATGTTTTCAAGATATAGTGAATACTACTGTATACGAGTTCAGAATGCATTGTTTCTTTTTTCATTTGAGTTTTAAAAAAAAAACAAAAGACCTTATTTTTTTATGTAGATGTGTCCTCTTTTTAATTTGGCTCCTCACACTTTGAAGCTCAGCAGAAGTAGGTGGACGTGCAAGACGCAGGTGTCTGGCCCTCTGACGGGTTGCTAGCACCTGGAAATCAAAAACCCGCTGACTGAATGTCCTCTTTACTATAGTCAATGCCAGTCAAGGCAAAAAAAAAAAAAAAAAAAAAAAAAAAAAACACCAATGCAAGGCCTGTCTATCATGTTATATTTAAGGCACTTTAATTATCTTTTTATGACTTTTTATACACCACATTAACTATATCATGAAAAGGAAATACATTCCGCTCATTTGGAAGATTTAAAAAGTAATAGGATTCCTTAAATATTTTGGATAATTTTTGTCTCCAGCCTGCCATATCTTAAAAAGAGAATACCAATACATATTAACAAAACATTCCCTGAAAAAGAGTACATTCATATTTAACAATTTTTAGGCTTGTATAATTTATTTTGGTAAGGAATAAAACAAAACAGAGTATGCTGTTACAGGTAAATATTATGTATGTATGTATGTATGTATGTATGTATGTATGTATGTATGTATGTATGTATTTATTTATTTATTTATTTGTTTGTTTGTTAATTTGTTTATTTATTTAAACAGTTAGTTGTATTATAATAATTTTTAAAACTAGAGGAAGAATTATGAGAAAACTACAGGAAGAATTGTCAGGGGGGAAAGGATTTAAATCCATTTAACATGAGTGTAAAAACCTAAAAAATAAAATAAAAAAATAAAAAAGATAAACACAATGGAAAAATAAATATATATATAAGCATTAAGATAAAAAAAAAATATATAAAAATACCTTTTCAAAATCCACACTGAGCTCCTCAGTATGATACTTTGAGTTGAATATGGACTGCTTCTTTACGCATGCTCCATTATGTCCATTATTTCTAAGCAGCTCTATGACTGGCTCATCAATAGCTGAGGTTTGACAAAAATAGCCTTGATCTCCATGTCGCAGAGTTACAAACATCGCAACAATAAATATCTAAATCAGAAGAACATGTAGATAGAAGATAATAGAATACAGGGCAAAATGAACAATTTTATATTTACATTTTTTTAAATTAAGTTTCCAAAGTTAATGTGTTCATTTAAAACTTTATTAGCGAACAAGCTAATTATTATACTGTATGAACAAATATTTTTAACCCTTTGATTAAAAATGTTTATTTAAAAATGCTATTTATAAAGCAGAGATCAAACAATCAAACAAACATAAAAACCTTGGTTTTATCACCTTTTCAGATACATATAATTTATATTCAGCTATTTAAAAAATATTTGCTGAAACTGTACCTCAATAAAAATTGACACTAATAGTTTTGTTAATGAAACCAAATTGGTAAGTAATAAATAGTACTACAGGGCTAAAAACCACATATATAACTCATAAAAAGAGGTTTAGTGTCATATAGCAGCATGAAATGGAAATGATGGGCAGATTTACCATTGCTGGGTGTGTTACAAAAGCACAGAGGAGCAGTGAGAAACATACTGAGTGAATCCACAGGAGACACTTTGTAGAGCTGAATCTGTAAAGAAAAGTGTTTTATAATAGCCTTTTTTATTAAAGGAACCCCACAGCACATTTAATCATAATGTCAGTGCACCATATCTTTAGCACACAGCAATTCCCATGGAACAAAAATCATATTATTTGTACTGAGAAAAGGTTACAAACCTGTTTAATTAAAACCTATTTTTATCAATTCATGTTTTTGGAATTGTTTTCATTATTGAGTTAAATTTCGTTGTAAATCAAGATAATGCTCAGTATATAAACAGCTTTTTAGAGGATATCAGCTGGCATCTTTAAGTTTCCTTCTGTTCACAATGTCTTGAGACAATTCTCATAAAAAAAAACGTATGTAAATTGATTAAAGAAAGAGAAGAAATGTTATATTGCGACAGGCTGCAAAGTGCCTAAATATACAATAAATTAATTAACAAATAAATAACACAAATTGGCTGTTTATGTAACAACCTCAGAAGTAGCTTCATTTCCCCTCTTGCCTGTTCCAAACATTCAGCCAAAAAAGTCCTTTAGAGAACCAGGAGAGCTATTCCTCAAGATTACACTAAAAATACAACATAGTCTGGCTCTTTGGAGGCAAAATATGAAGATGGCTCAAGCTTTTTGCACATTACGGTAATTCTGTCCCATGTCTTCCATTATATGCGAGTTATCACTAAACAGATCTGGTCATGTAAAAATTTTTTTTCCTGCATTAATTGAACATAAAAAACCTTGGAGTATAGCTTTAGAAACTTACTTCAGCCCCAGAATTCCAGCAATGATTACACAAGTGATGGACAGACACAGCCACAGAGCCCATATCCCATAGTAACATAAAGCTTGCATGGTCCTGCATCTTCTAGAAGCACTGTTCTTTACTGAAAGCAGATAAAAATAATAAACACTTTATATTAGTAGTCAATCATTTTACTTCACTTTTTAAAAAAAATTTTTTCTATGTTACTGTACCGTGTTACTCTCCATGTGACCTGTGCTGTACCTTACCCAAATCCTGATTTACATTTAATGATTGTAACATTATCTACATTAAATTTGTAATGCTACTAATAAACCGTTCTTTAAAATTTGTCCTTATGAAGAGTAGATTTCTCCATACATACAGTATGCACTACTATATTCATTCAAAATGCTTCTCTGATCATCCCGGCCGCGCTGCCTCCCCTGCTCTTACCTGAACATATCCGGTGTATCATGAACATACAAACCTGAAAGGGAGCTAGCTTGGAGGTTTGCTCGGGGGTTTTTTAATTTTTCACTTTGTGATTTGTCATTGTCATCAGGAATATTTTCTTCAATCATTTCAATACAAGAGATTGAGTCGGTTATTTTGTGCAGCACTAAGCTTTCTCTTTGCTTGCTGCAGGCCATGGACGCCAAATGACATGCTTTCAAATCCTGTAAAGCCAACAATAATATCTTAAGTGAAGGATTCATTTCTCCATTTGTGGTATTTCAGTTAAACAATGCTTCCCTTCTATTTTACTGTATCTCACCTGACATTTTATCCCCCCTGGTGAAACTCTGTTCCATGAAACGTTAAGCTCAGAAAGATTATCCCTGCGCTGTAATGTATCCCAGTCATCTGTGAATTTATTATTAACACTTTACACTGAGAGCAAGAACAGAAAGAGCACTAGTATTGTATTTGAAAGAGCTGTTTCTTGACCATACCGCTTACAGAGAAGATGTAAGGCATTCTGACTTTATACTGATACCCTGAATGGCTGCCATTTTTGTTGGTCTACAGAAAAAAAGGGAGAATGACAAGTTTTATATTATACAATAAATAAAGTTAAAACATTTATTCAGAAATGTATCAAAACTGCTTTTCCTGTGTGGGGTCTTGAGAGGCCTAGAGCGTATCCCAGGGAACTCAAGGCAGGGCTCACCCTTGATGGGGAGACCACCCATCACAGGGCACAACCACACACACACACACAACCACACACACACACACACACACACACACACACACACACACACACACACACACACACACACACACACACGCACACACCCGCACACACCCACACACACCCACACACACACCCACACCCACCCACACACACACACACACACACACACCCACACACACACACACACACACACACTTAATCACACAGTACGGGAAATGCCTACTGGAAGATTCAAGCCAACACTGGAGGTTCAAGGCAACAAACCAAACCACTAAGCCACTGTGTTGCCTAAATTTAGAACAGATTATAATATAACTTAAAAAAAAACAAAATGGATAAAAAATTAATATAATTAATTTTAATTATTTGAAAAAATTTGTACAATATGTTAAGTTGAAACAATTCATGTTTTAGTTAAAGAGGATTTCATTCCAAAAATTCCAATAATAAGACATAATCAATAATTAATTTCATTAACATAGACTCTTAGATTTATATCTTCAAGTTTTCCCTCTTAAAGAATATGGATACACATTGATTTTGATTGATTCCAGTAGGCTAATACATTAATATTACTACTTAATATTACTAGTATAGTTTTATCCTCAAGAGGTGCTAGTTAGTTATGTTAACTGTTATATTTTCTGGATGTTCCCATAACCATTGTATCATTTTAATGAGAAGACATTAACAAATTCATTACCTTGCTGATGCGGAAGAGAAAAGACACAAGAGAGCCTAATGGCAACAGAGTAAGTGCACTCAGTCCAGTCCAAACTGAGAGCAGTGAAACACCAATCAGGCCAAACTCCAACCAATACTGACATCATAAAAACAGAGTAAAGTCAATATGGAGTCTTCATAAATAAATGATCTGGTTATGGACAGCAAATGCTTACTTGGTCTTCTTGAACGTATATGAGTATGCAGTTCGCACACATGTAAGCTTGCAGCAGCAGGAAACATACACTTAAGCGCTGAGCATGTGTATGTGTACTGTATGATGGACGAGTGTACACGGACAGCCAAGGGTGAAAGTCCTCTAAGCATTCAGTAAAATTCAGATACAGCAACTAGACAGAATGAAATAGATTCACTTGTTAAAGTCAGTGGCGACAGTTTATGCTTTCAAGACCTTCAATACACACACATATACCAGTCAGCCATAACATTACAACAAAAAACATTACGTTCAATGTTGTGTAGGTTACACATTTGCTGCCAGTCCGTGTGATGATTCCACAAGACCTCTGGGGTTGTGTGGTGGTGTTTGGCACCAGGACGTTGGAAGAGGTTCCTTTGGGTGCTGGGGGTTGCGGGGTGAGTCATCAATGGATTTGACTTATTTGTCTAGTGCATCTCAGGGATGCTTGTTTGGATTAAGCTCTGGGAATTTGGAGGCCGAATCAACAACCTTGCATTCTTTGTCTACTAATCCCCCAAACACAGCAGGCAGTAATGAACTGAGTGTTTTGAAACCTTTTTAGTGCAGCCAGCATTGACATTTTTAAGGATTTTTGGGATAGACTTGGGGATAGAAATTAATAGTGTGATTAATCTTATTAATTGTATTGGGATTAGGATCTGGGGTGTAAGTCTGGGGTCGACTCTGTTTGGCTCTGTGCATGGCCATCATGGCCTGCATGGACTTTTTTGCTGAGTTGTGCTACTGTACAGTGGACGTTCCGTGGGATTGGACCAGACACACAAGACACACAAGACTCCACAACGACAGAGTAAAGACTGGTGGTTAATCTATATTTAAAAAAAGGTTGAAATATCCCTTTTACATAGGTATTCAGACCCAGCACTTTTCAAGAATGGATTTAATGTGCTGTGCTGAGACATAATACACTGATAAGCCTCGCCGGAAGACGTGTAGTCATACTGAGGTCACGTAACTCTTTAATTGCACACAGATGGAGTACAATCAACAAATAGCGTGACTTCTGATGGCCATTGGCTGCACCAGAAGTAATTTAGGGGATTCACACACATGAGGGCAATAACAACTTTTACTCTATTTATATATTTGCTTACAATCTATATCCATTTTAAGCTGTTTTAATATTCTGGGTTATTTTATACACATACATTTTTGATGTATTATGACCATTAAGTACATTCCAGTTTCAAGTTATAGTAATACAAAATATTGAAAAATGTGAATGCATATCCAAGGCACTCACCTCTCTGAATGTGAGCTGTCGGTGTAACGCAAGCAGCTTTCGCTCCACTTGTCCATCTCCTTCATCCAGCGCCAACCAGCACTGTGCCAGAAAAGTCCAACTTGATCCATCTACTATGTCCTTCACTATTATGTGATTCAGGAACCAACTGGGAGACATACCTCCACCATCGTGCCACACATGCACTTGCCATATCTGGCCCAGACTCTGAGCTGAGCTAAGAAATCACATAAAATATGGTTTCTGAATTAAATGAGCCAACAAACTGGAAAATGAAGCTCATTCGGTGTGTGTTCTTAATAGTTTAGATTTGTTTATGTATGTAGCTAATTAAAAGGACAAGCATATAGCTGTTATGTTAGCACTGTGCAATTTGCATGATTACATCATCAAACAATCATTTCAAACAGTATTTGAGTTTACAGTATATAAAAAAAGAATTGTGTTTTCTGACACTGTATGATGCACTATTATCTGTTTAAAAAAAATTAAAAAGGCACCTGCATAGTCATATAGTTCACATTTATATTTCATGATTAACAAATAAATGTATAAATACAAACTCTTATAAATACATATTGTATTTATTGCTCTATTTATGCTCCATTTATATACTAACAGATACATACTTATCCTGCTATTTAATTAAGATATTTAAATACAACTTGGAAATACATGTGCTCTTTTGTGAATTTTTTTTATTATACAAACGGTAATGACATGTAAGAAGGTACATGCCTCAATTGCCTCAATTTCTTGTTAGCTACACTGTAAACCCGAAAAAGTTGGCAAAACTCAAAAAAAATTAGGTAATCAGTTATATCAAATTTTTTAAGTAATGATGTTTCCAATTTAAAGTAAACAGAACTATCAGTTTTTGAGTTTGTTGTACTCATTCATATTAATCGTTATTTACTTGTATTACTGAGTAGCCTAACTCATACTAGAATTTTTTTTGTTGTTGTTGCAAATTAAATAAATTGTTGTTGGTCTTTCGCCTGCTCCTGGCAATTGTAACAAGTTTTTACACCAGATGCCGTTCTGAACACAACCCTCCTATTTTATCTGGGTTTGGGACAGGCACTTGATCCAGTGGCTGGGAATCGAACCCAGTCCTTTTGCATGGCAGGCGCAACACCTACCACTGAGACACACCTACCACTGAGACACCAACAGCACTTTAGATTTGTAAAGATTATGTGAAGACAGACCAATCCACCATCTTGATTAAAACAATTCAATGTGGGCAGTTTACAGTTTGCAGTGCATTGATGATGTCAGACACAAAATCGCTAGGCTGAAAGATTTTAAGTTGGTGGAACTTTAAGGAGACAGTTACTGTGGCTTAAAATATTAAATTTGTTCAACTAACTTAAAAAAGTGTAATTTCTACAAACTCATAAATGGCAAAAAGTTCTAAATACTCATCAAGGTCTATTAATTTGAAGTAATTGTAATTGTTTAAGTTAACAGTACTCAATATGGTTAATGACTTTGAGCATTACAGTGTACAGTACAGATAAGAAAAACACATAATAAACATGCCTTATCTACTTGGCTAGATTTGGAATAATGAAAATATTGTGAACATTTTATTTTACTTTAGGCTAAAATATTACCGTACTATCACATTCTGCCTTGCTGTTACAGTACCTCAGAATAAACGTTGTCCTTGAATTGCAGGTGAAGAGTGTATGATCGGGATTGCTGAGCTCTCTTGTCTGAGATACTCCAATCTCACCATACAGGACTATATAAACCTGAGACAAGGAAAATAAACAATTTTTATTTTTCTGAACTTTTTGAAAAACAATCACATTTGATTTCACGCACTATAACTACATCATAATAAAGTGTGAAGCCCTTCTGAGAACTGCTGCTTTATACACTGCATTGCAAAAAATATGTGCACATCTGACAAATATACCCATTTATGCTTGTTGATTATCCCAGTTTAGATTTAGTTTTAATTAGATGGGTTTAAAATTTCCCTTTGCTGTTATAATATATTCGCCATTCTTCTGTGAAGACTTTCCACTAGAATTTGTAATATTGCAGCTGGGATTTGTTCATTTACCCACAAGCACATTACTGAGGTCAGGCACTGATGCTGTGTGAGGAGGCCTGCTGCGCAGTTATTGTTCCAGTTCATTTCAAAGGTGTTCAGTGGGGTTGAGGTCAGGGCTCTTTCCAGGTCACTTGAGTTCTTCTAGTCAATAGTAGTGAAAGATAGTTTGGGCCCCTTAGTTCCAGTACAGAGGAATTCTTAATGCTACAACATACATATACATATACTCAGTTGTGCGATTCAGACTATGTTACAATAGAAAAGATGTGGATATATGAATGTGATGGTCAGGTATCCACATACTTTTGGGGATATAGTGTAAATTTTAGTATTAGGTCATTTTATGCAGAAAAAATGTAAATGAACACAACCGTATTAGTAGAGTCGCTACTTTTGATTAACAATAAAGGAAAATTAACATGAATTGATTGACAAACAAAAAGACTTTCTGTCCCTTACAGAGCAATTTTTTTCAAGGATAGTGGGCTTTCATAGGCTTATAGTTTGTATGTGTTTTTATTCAAACAAAAATCAGCTTACTTTGTTAGCAATTAAAGAGAATGATGATTACAAATGTACATCACAAGCAATAGGCAGTAGCCTGCTAGAACACTGCAGTGGACCATTTATATGTTATTAACAACCTGTTCTGGATCATTTGCTTGATAGTTATACAATATGATGTACAAAACCATACAAACAGGACATTTTTTGCACTGGGAAATGTACCCTGAGAAGAAGCACGAGTTACCCATCTTTAGTTGGTATCTGTCTTATGATAGTGAAGAATGGGCAGCTGGAAATAATCATCGGAATGACCAAATTTGGAGAAATTAAAATAAAGAAAATGTTTTGCAAAGGTTTTGGACCTAACTGCATTTTAAGACTATGTTGAATAGATTCCATTTTCATATGAGAGAACAAGCTTTGGTCCACTCACCTTTGCTGTCATTCTGGTCCTTGATCTGATGTCTGTGTCGATAGTGACAGCATAGAGGAAGTGGTCTGAAGGATTGTTGTCTGGCAGGAGGAAGGTCCCTGAATTCTTTTCCGACTGAGCATCAGCATGGATACAAAACACCAACAGCACAGCGTAGAGTGACACCAACACCACTAATACGAGACACACCATCGGGTTGGCGCGGTTGCTGAAAAAGAAACCACAGTTCAGATCAAGACAGCACAATGAAGGATTGTGATTTTTAAAAATGCAAGCACATAAGCATTACCTTATGTATTCAGTGATGTCTGAAACACTGGGGATGCTTTGGATCATCTGATGTGCAACAGTGAATGATGACAGCTGTTTGTAACTGAAAGATTATTAAACCATAAACAAAGTTTATATGAGGCAGATGTCTCGGTTAATGTGAGGCAGGATACAGTAAAAGTAAAACATGGTTGGTTAAAAGTTGGGTAAAGTAAGGGACACTAATTATAGAAAGAACAGACCACAGTTTTAGTTACAACCCTGCAGGTTTTTATCAAAATACTAATAAGAATAAAATGAAATAATAAACAAAAAATCAATGTGCTCCTGTTTATTACTCCAACTTCCTAAACAAATCTATCAATATCATACAAATACCATGCATTAATATTTTGACATGAAGCATACATGAATATAAAAAAAAGACCTGCAGTTGACTTTGTTTGATGTGAAACTCTCAAGCACAGAACACTCATCAGATCTCCAATCTTTCACACCATCCCAAACTAAACATTGACTTGAATCAATACTCAGCGTGTAGTCCACTTTATCTGCTATGTATTTATTTTTAGCACTTTTATCATAGTCAGCATTGAGCAACATCAGATATGCCATCCCTGCATCTGCAATTCAAGTGAGCCAAAACAATATTCAGTTCATGTCAATGACATTCTTGTGTACATTCTGTACTTTATATACAGCATGTTCATAGATTATAGAAACCTTTCAGAGATGAAGGAGGTAGAAATATCTGAGCCGCTTGTCCTTTCCAATGATAGACTTTACGTACGTTGTAAAAAGAAGGTGTTGGTCTTTGGTTTATTCTGTGATAAAGTAAAGATAATATTATTCAAATAGTCAACATTATATCATATTATACAAAAAAAATTGTAAATGAAAGTGAGGCATAATATGTTGCAGAGTTTTCTCAACCTGAAGAGCATCAAGATGGGGAAAGCACGTCTCGATGGCCTTCTGAACTCCACCCTAATCTGCACAGCCTCTTTCAGGAGCTCGGCTGTCATGTTGAACTGGTGAGTATTCACTTTACTGCGTGAGAGTGTGAATTCTATACCTGTGCTCTTCTTGGACAGAAATTATAAAAATTTAATGATCCATACAAAAATCATGTGAAACAGAAATTCACAGAAACACCAATAGCATGAAGAACACTACTCCCTCTGGATTAGCTCAACTAAAATAAAATAAAATAAAATTATATATATATATATATAAATTAATGTACACGCCAAGGTTGCTGGAAAGAATTACAGGAAGTCTATTCATCAGTAACCCATTCATCCTGTTCAGGGTCATGGTGAATTGTGAACACTGGGAACAAAGGAAGAATACACCCTGCATGGCATGACAGTCCATCACAGGCACCAAACACACGCATATTCAACTTGTTCATGCTTAGAAAAATTTGCACTAATTTACACCATACAATTTAAACCTACACAATCCACACACTGGCATGTTTCTTTTTTTTTTCTTCAGGAAAAACACAAGTGAACCAAGAGAAAACAAGGAGAAATTACACAAAGACAGCAGTAATGAACTCAGTAATGAACAAGGGACCCTGAAACTGTAAGGCTGCAACACTACCCACTATGGCTCCATGTCCACTGGAAGTCCAACTCAATCTAAATCTTCAGAGATTGGCAGAATGGACTTCCATTTTACTGCCCTTAAACCTTTCTACGTGGGCCAAGAAGGCAGAATGATATCAACCATATACAAGCTTAAACAAAGTGTTATTGGATGTTCAATCCTAATAATATTGGATTCATATTGGATTGCTATCCTAAGAACATTAAAGTGTTCAGTGCAAATGATTTATAGATTACAGTATGTCATTACTACTGAAAAGCATGGTTTAACTGCTACCCATTTCCAAAATACAGGACAAGGCCGGTAAAACTAGTACTCCTTATTAAATCTTTGCCAACTTATAAGTTATTTTCCATAATCCATAATTGTTTGGAATTGCCTTGTTGTGGTGGTCTGCCAGTTTGACCAGCTCAACCAGTGAGCAGCTCAGTCTAAGCTCTATTTTTCAGCAGGAATGCTGTTTTAAGCCAATACCGGTTACTAACATGACAATAAAGGACTAGAAATATTATGAGGAAGATATTGACAGGAAAGATTCTAAATGCAACAGACATCCATTACCAGTTTTATACATTAGCCTTATAGTCTTCATTGCAACATTAGAGCAAATATTGTATATTCCACAGTATACGTGGAAGGGAGAATATTGTGAAAGACAATTTATAAAAGTTTAAATCTGGAACATGGGAAGTGTTCAAAATTTTGCTGTCTTGAGAATAAGTTGGCTTTTATAAGTGCCTGTGAAATAAAAAAAAAAACCTAAAAGCATACATTTGTCTCTTCTTTCTTTGGGAACTCAATGATAAGTGGAGTGGACAAGTGCCTCATTTTGATTTCTCTTCTGGTGCTGCAGTTGAAAAGTTTCACATCAGCAACATTTCCATTCACCTATGAACATGAAAATGCATCATATTACATACTGTTGAACTGATAAAAACAGATACATTGCAAATCAAATTAAAAGTATGTCTCTGCTGTTATTCATCTATAAATAACAAGATTCTCTAGCTCTTTTATTGTTTAAGCCCACCAATGTGACCAGTAAACACAAGAAGCACATGTTACTAAGCTAATTGTAAAAAAAAAAAAAATGGAATATTAATTCTGTCCATTACTTGTAGTAATAGACACCAGAAATGAAATTTAAATGTGTACCTGTTGTGGAGTCCTAGCCCAGTGATACGGATTTTGCCTATAGCTTATGATTTGTTTAATAAAGCAAGATTTGTGTTCAAAATCTCCGCCTTTATGTTTCATCATTGGCAAATGAGGAAGATAAAATGTGGTCAAATCAACATTTTTGACTGTGATTTGAAAATCGCAACTCTGCCATGCAACCAGTTTTATGAATGTAGTGTTCACACTGAACTGAGGCTTTCTGCTGGACAACAAGTACATCTAGAATAAAAATAAAGATCGAAACATTAGATATAATAATAAAGATGATACATTTTTTAACCTGGAGATTATAAGAGGTTCTAATTAATATTCATAGATTGTACAGGAAAAGTATCTATAAATCTAACTATGCATTTGGTGACCGCTTGTTTGTGCTATTTATATTTTTGCTACCTTAATTAATAAACAAAAATCATAATTGCATGATATACAGTACAGACCAAAAGTTTGGACACACCTTCTCATTCAAAAAGTTTTCTTTATTGTGTTCTTTATTGTGTTCTTTAGCCCAAACGCGTCTCTTCTGCTTGTTGCCTGTCCTTAGCAGTGGTTTCCTAGCAGATATTCTACCATGAAGGCCTGATTCACACAGTCTCCTCTTAACAGTTGTTCTAGAGACGTGTCTGCTGCTAGAACTCTGTGTGGCATTGACCTGCTCTCTGATCTGAGCTGCTGTTAACCTGCGATTTCTGAGGCTGGTGACTCGGATGAACTTATCCTCCGCAGCAGAGGTGACTCTTGGTCTTCCTTTCCTGGGCCGGTCCGCATGTGAGCCAGTTTCTTTGTAGCGCTTGATGGTTTTTGTGACTGCACTTGGGGACACTTTCTAAGTTTTCCCAGTTTTTCGGACTGACTGACCTTCATT
>JAAGKR010004598.1:0-5000 GCA_011419295.1 Clarias macrocephalus
TTTTTTTTTGGCTTCATGTTTTTTGTCCGTCCCCTCCAGCCGGCATGAAAATAAAAAGTGACCGCTCCCACGACACTGATGGACTTAGATTTCACAGTCAGTCTGGGTTTGGTATCATTTTCAGTAAATTTTCCCCTGAGAAACAGGTTTAGGGCTGGTTTATGCTTTATACTTTTGAGGTGAAGCAAGTTGAGTGTTGTGCCTTGTGACAGACAGGAGATGGCAAACAGATTTGCATATGCACACCTACAGAACTCTAACAGAACATCAAGCAGCCCTCAGATGAACATGTGGTCAGAGTTCTAAAGGCCAGTGTACTGTAACAATTCAACTTGACTGCAGTCTCGGCACTGCTTTGATAAAGAGTTATAAATAACAAAAAGTATCTGAAAAATGCTGATATGAGGCGGGATAAAGGAATTTTTTTTTCTTGCAATGAATAAGCCCCATCATTATGACCAACCGCCTAATATTCCTCTTTTGCCACCTGATACTGATTGTGTCGTGAAACCTTTCTATTGGAACCAGCATTAACCTTTTCCTCAATTTGAGCTACAGTGTCTCTTCTATTGGATTAGACTACACAGGCCAGGGTTCACTCCCCATATGCATCACTGAGCCTTGGCTAGCAAGTGAACCGTTTTTGATGTGTCGGAAGCAGAAAAAAATGGGCAAGCATAAGAATTTAATCGATTTGATAAGGGCCAAATTGTGATGGGTAGAGGACTAGGTTAGAGCAGCTCCAAAACCGCAGCTCTTATAGGATGTTCCTGGTCTGCCGTGGTCAGGACACACCAAAAGTGATCCAAGGAAGGAATACCAGTGATCGGAGGTCAAGGCTTACTGATGCACATGGGGAGTGAGGTCTGGCCTGTGTCGTCTGATCCAATAGAAGAGCTACTGTAAATCAAATTGATGAAAAGGTTAATGCTGCTTGTGATAGAATGGAGTCAAAAGTTGGGCCTACTCAATATTAGGCAGGTGGTCTTAATGTTGTGGCTGATCGGTGTGCGTGTGCGGGTGGGTGTGCGTGTGGGTGTGCGTGTGGGTGTGCGTGTGGGTGTGCGTGTGGGTGTGCGTGTGGGAGTGCGTGTGGGGGTGCGTGAGTGCGTGCGTGAGGTGAGTGCGTGAGTGCGTGCGTGACGTATACATGTTTTTCCCTTGCTCTGTTCAGTTAGATGAATGAAACCACCTGTCGTGACCTCTGACCCACCACCCAATTTCTCTATTTGCAGAACCAGTAGCATTCTCAGCAGAGATCACCCCCCAGACAAAAAGCCCAAAAGTGACAAGACTTCCGTTCCTCCAGCGCAAGACTTTGACTCCACAGGTAAATCATTTCATCTCGCGATTCTCCTTCACCCCGTGCTGCTCTTTTGGCTTTTCCCGCCCTTTTTTTTTCCTTTTTTTTTTTTTTCTTTACAGATCCAGATGAGCCGTGGTTGGGTCAGGCTGAAAAAGCACGCACTGTGTGTGGTTTCCACAGGGAACTGAAGTGCTCTGTGCTATTCAATTTACCGCTGAGCTCTCAGAATGGCAGCGGTTGTCTTCTGTTTAAGGCCCAGACACCGAGTCATTGCCGAGGCGCAGAGTCCCACAGTGCCGTGATTCAGCCTTCCTGACCATAAACTATGCATATGTTCCTGGCCCTGTTTGTTGGCAACGAGAAGACATTATCAGAGATAGAAGACAGCTTTTTCTCATCAGCTATTGCTGAGCAGAGGAGACGTTTTGTGCAGAATCTTTCATGTGGTGTTTATGCTAGGTCAGAACATGCCAGTCATTTGCTTAACAATGTCGAGCTTTCAAAAGGAGTATGTTTGTAAAAAAAAAAAAAAAAAAAAGTAATAATAATTAGGCTGAATGGAAAAGAGACCTGGCAGCCTGACTCACCCCCCAAAATCCTTTCGTGTAATCTGCTGTCTGTAATTGTTTCCTGAAGCAGTTTCTGTGAACGTCTCTTTCATTCCCTGTTTCTCTTTGTTTGTGTTTGAGAAAGATATTTCACATTTAGAAATGTCTCACTTTGGGATCACAGTGAGTGATGGTAAACACAGTCATTTCAATTATTCTATTTGAACGCTTGTAAGGTTGCAGTAATGCCTCCTCTAGCTTAACTCGTTTTATTTCATGGTGCCGTTCTCGCAAAATGTGCTTGTAATAATGTGAAAGCATGGAAAATATTTCACCAGGCTAACATTCATCTTTTCCGCTTAGTATGAACCGCATTGTATGGTTTGTTGTTTTTGAAAAGAAATGTCATATGCATATGTTTCACTGTCATTGCAGTGTGTTGCCTGCTAATTGTTTCAGCTTGTGAGCAAAAATGCTTCATAGAATGAAGATATTATATGCACCAAAATGAATTTGGAGTCAGCCTGGGAATACATGCATCGCCCCACAAAAGAATCACGAGATGTAAATGAATAGATTTTTTCCCCTTAATATGTACTTCATATGCAAACGGTCATGTTTGACATATTACCTAGTATTTTATAAACTATAGACACTTGCCTTTGAAACTTGCTTTTGGTCAATTTTAAAGGTAAAAGTTTTGAATCTATTTAAAATGAGCCATTTATATTGATAGTTAACCAAGTCAACCAAATCAATCAAAATCAGATCTAATTTGCCGTATAGTATCCCTGTGGGCTTATTTACACTCTTGCAAGTGGGTCATGACGTTGTACACAGACATTTGTGTTGAGAAGGGGCACTGAATTAAATTTAATGAGGTCCTGTCAATAAAATCTTTTTAGAAAATCCAAATTTCCTGTTTGTTTTAGGATTTCAGATGTGTATATGCAGTCATTCTAAGTCTATGTACTGTATATAAGCAGTTTAAAATTCCCATAGCACTTTAATAATATTTATTGCCAGTTTCCAGTAACTACACTAAACTTGTGAACTTTGATGGATGTGTATGTTTCCTTGTATTTGTACGGAATACAATTTTTTTTATTTATCATTATTTAGTGAATCTTTATTGAATAAATGAATGTGAAGGAACTTGGTTATTTTACACACCCTCAACTCGGACCCCTGCAGATATGTTCGCCCTAACCACCCGTGTTTATCTCATAGTGGCCCTTCACATTATTGCATTTTGTTCCCGCAATGGTTTCTGAACATACGAGACAAACTGGTTTTACGCTTCCCACAGAAAGAATAATATATTGATCTGTCCATTCATCTTTGAAGGTTCTGTTTTCATAGTCTGCTTTCCTTTTCTTGAGTAAACTGTCACGCTCTTGTTTCTGTTTCTTCTGCACACTCTGTCTGTACTCCGTAAACTATTGCATTGGTTGGCACCTGGACGGGAGAAGGCACAAGTTTACTGGTATATTATTTATTCTCATTCATCAGGGAAGCATCAGAGTCTGTATTTTATTATACCATTTTGTTAAACGATTTTCCGCAGTAATGCCACATCTCCCACAGCAGTGACAGCTGGTGTGAAATGATGGGTCTTTGTGACTGGATGGATTAATGAATATAGAGTTCAATTGATTGATTGATTGATTGATTGACGGTTTATCACAATTTTAGGCTAATCTAAGTGTTCTGAGCACGTTTAAGGTAGGGTAGGAGTACAGGATTAAAATGCATTTTCAGCGTACAATATTTTACAACACACGGTTGGTTTATTAGAACATAACTTCTTTGTAAAGGACCGTCAGTACGTCTCTAGCCTGTAGAAGACACGACTGGAAAATAGGGCACTAAGTCAATTTGAAACAGTATCGCATTTAAACCCTTGGCAAAACCAACAGAAGAAAGAAGAAAGCCTGTACCTTGTGTATAACACACCTCCATCAACCAATCAGTACTGTACATCCTCGAAGGCTTTTGGAAGCAGAGCAACACAGATGCACCTGATTCGGAGTTACAGTAGTTCTCCACATAAATATCAAAATGATCTGGAAATGAGCATGAATGCAGAACTACTGTAGCACCCTTAGCCTGAGGCGTGCTTTAATCCCAAGCTGAGGTTTACCATACAGTCAAAGAAATATTGTATGAGTAAGAGATTAATATCTTAGGACAAGCAGTGCAGATAATTACAGTTGGGACAATATTCAATATTACGTCTATATATTCAGCATTTTCTTGTTTCTATAAAGAAGAAATTAGTACTATTAGAGACTACACTGTTATTCAAAAGTTTGGACACACCTTCTAATTCCGTTTTTTCTTTCTTTCTACACGACCATGTAAAACAATGCTGAAGGCTTTCAATGTAAGCGATAATCTCCTTTGAACAGTTGATATTGAGATGTGTCACTACTTATCCTATGTAAAGCCTACAAAATGGTCCCTAATCTGAGGTGTTGTAAATCGGTGAGTTTTGAGGCTGGTAACTCTTAATGAACTTCTCCTATGCGGTAGAGACGTTTAGTTCTTGCTTTCCTGGGATGGTCTTCATGCGAGCCAGTTTCATCATGGTGCTTGATGGGTTTTGCAAATGCACTTCAATATACTGATTGCTAGCGTATTGGATTAAAAGAGCAAACTCACATAAAACATCTGCCAGTATTACAGTTCCAGTCAAAAGTTTGGACTCAAAAATAATTTTTTCACATTCTAGAACAAAACTGGAGATTTCAAAACTATAAAATAACACATGTGGCAGTAGGTAATTGAGTAACGACGACGTCTGTTGTTATTTTAAGACGCAAAGGTCAGTTGTTCTGGAATAGTTCTTGCAAGAAGAACGTTTAACCTTTCTGGGTCAGAAGTCATCTTTGTTAGACATCGTAACTAAGCACTGAGATCCCCTGCAGTTCTCTGTGATGGAGGTGATGTGTTACAGCCACATTAGAAAGTTTTTTGAGAAGCTGATTGATGCCAATCTGTAAAATGCTCTGGCGTTTCATATAAGAGCGAACTAATATTATGAATTATGAAATTTCATAAATTTCAACTTTTTCATTTATTAACGTCTATAGTTACTTGCCAAATAACATTTGACAAAAATGCGTAATAACAAAATGACTGAA
>JAAGKR010004598.1:10000-59367 GCA_011419295.1 Clarias macrocephalus
TACAGGAAATCATTGACAAATGTACAGCAGTTGAACTGTCTGATGAACTGTCGTACTATATGCTCACGTTATTGAACGCAGCCCTGCTGTACCATCACATGACATGCACTACTGTACTTTCTTGCCAGACAGGCTTATGGATGAGAGGAGCGAGTCTATCACAGGATTAAAGATCTCTGCATGCTGTTTCGATTTTTTTTGTCGGGGGGAGGGACCTTCTGGATAAAAACTCGTTGCAAAAATAAAACATTAGGCCCTTTGGTGAACATTTCAGTCACCATCTGGAGCCCTGATTTAGCAAAGCAGTTAAAGAAAGCTTATAAAAACATGACACACGGAATGCTATATTTGCTAGCACTTGTTTATGGGATGTAGGATTCAACACCTTTGTGTGCCTTAAATCAAATTAGTGATCTAGATTGCATGTAACAGCTGAGTCAGGCACATGCTTTTGATTACAACTCTTGACTCTGATAAGCTGAAGTGAGACACACGAGCCCGGTCGCCTCATTAGACACGGAGCTGAAACTGTGGGGTTTGACATGCAGTTATAAATTTTTTTTTGAATCACATGCTAATGAAATGGTATTTCTGGCCTCCAAAAAAGTTGAGACTCCGTAACTGGAAACATTTTTCTGGGTCTGTAGTTTCCCCGTTTTATCCTGGATTACCACCGACTGTAATTTTAGTGCTTTTCTTACTCTCACACCCCCACGTTTAGTCATACCGGGGCTGTTGATCAGCTGATAACTTGGATCCGGTGTACAAACAGTGAAACAACAAAATAAGCAGGGCTGGAGTGCACCAGGACTACTGCCATTGTAATTCTATCACCATGTGAAATTTGTTGCTCAGTCTGCCACCTGCTGGCCAGACTTGTACACAACAACACACTGAAATATAGTTATTTGTTCAATTTGTGGATATATTTAAATATGAAGGGAAAAAGACACAGCTGTGCTATAGACTACAAATTTATCAGTACAGCAGGGAATTTAAGATATTAGGAAGTTTTAATTAAGGTTGTGGGCAAAATCTGTGCCATGTGTGTATTGCAATGTAATGTAATAATATTCAGTATTTGTGCATGTGCTTGTCCTTTTTAGGTTAATGGCACCTTGGTGACACAGTCAAATCATGTTGAAGTGGTTAAGTTAATCAAATGTAAGTTTTACGTTTTACCTTACATGTTTGTAGAAAACGTAATAAAATATTACGAGAGCCGTTCAAGTCAAACCGGGACTTGATGATGAAAATCATGATTAAAGGCGTAAAATCGATTGACATTTACACAAGACTTCAAGTACAGTACTGCGATGAGACTCTTTAACTGCATTGAGACATTTGAATGGTGCAAAAGAAAGTTTTGAATAAGTCTGTACATCCATGAATGACAGGGCGGCTCTGAACCCACTGCAGTCGTTCATGTGAGTATCCAGCGAGTGGATTTCCTAATCCAGGAAAATCCCCAGCTAACTTGTCAGCAACTTGCGGCAGAGACGCATGTGCCGGTGGGAACTATACGCACAATCAATCACGAACACCACTTGCCCATTATAAGAACTCTAATGGGTGTTATTGTCACGTCCCCCATACAGTCCTGACCTCAATCCAAGCCATTTCCACGTACTGGAGCCATTAAAGGAGTTCCTGGGAGGCCAGCGTTTCAGATGTGAAACAGGCAGTCTGACCATGGCTCCAGTGTATTATACTGTATTATCTAGAGAATGTTGTATAAAGAAATAAAGGTAGTTTTTCTCTCATAACTGTTTTCTGTTATTCTACAGACTCATAAGTCTTGGTTTGACTTGAACACCTTGTGCATGTTTTCTGAGCTGCTAACATTGCTTAAAAGAAAATCCTAGCAAACAGGTCTTTAAAAAAATATATATATATATATAAAAAATACAATCCTGGAGACCAGTAAGACCAGAGGGTCCCAGTGAGGCTAGAATTCCCACTTTCTTGTTTGGGGTTATGAGTTGACAGGTCAAAGTTGTGAAAAAATCGTACTACTGTACGACTATGTCTACACACCTAATTGAAATTGAAAGTTTTTCTTGTTGTTTTCATGATGAAAACTGCAAGCCTTGATTGCAAAAGTGCACACACCGAAGAACAGCATGTTTCCTAGTGCATTTGGTGGTGCTTTATTCCAGTTTAACCTCAGCATTCTGTATTAAAGTATCGTCAGTGGAATCAGGAGTCATTATTGACTCGCCTTTAATCCACGGGCAGAGTTATTGACAGGAGAAAGGCGAGACCTGTGTGAAAAGGCCTGTGTGAAATTTTGAGACACATGATGTGTGCGACAAGCTGAACACGGAACCAAGAGGTGCTAACCACTAAGCCGCCACATTAAGAACTTCGACAAATTGTTTGTAAAAAATCAACCAGCACAGTAACAAGCACTAATTCTACATCTTTATTCCGTTCAGCGGGTTCCTACGTGGCCCTCACCGTATTGGGCCGACCACCTGGGTTACCCCAGATTCCTCTATCAGAGGTTGATCTCAACCTCGAGTCGATAGGGGATAATGGGGCATCCGCAGACTCTTTCCCACCTTCGCCACGACAGATCCGGAGCAGGCGGGAATACAAGGTAGCAAAGCCACAGCACTTCATCCATACTAACCTGAGTACCTTTAAGCCACCTTCTTTTTTTTTTATTGCTGTACTTTCCGAAAAGAGTGAAATTATTAGAGCTAATGCATCTAATTTATATTGGAAATTTGGCTTTTGTTTGTTATGGTTTGGGAGGAAAAAGTTCTTTTTGTTTTAGTTCCATTATCCAATATATTTGTGTGTGCGCGCTGTGTAATGATGCCCTTCCCCGATCTCCTACACACCCTGAATCATTAAGGAAGAGAACATCGTGATGCGCGGCCCGAAGACGCTGACGAAAGATAGACAGGAGTTGCAGGTCAGAATTTCCCTGTTGATTGTTCTAGGTTAGGGCTTCATTGCCTGCAGAATTTTGCATGAAAGTATAACCTACTAAATAATGCATCACTCGCTATTTTCTTAGCGTAATCGATTTTACACTGTATTAACCTGTTCGTTAGTACTCTGTGTGGTTTTCAGTAATTTGCTCTCACACTTGCGTTATGTTATAAATATATGATGTAGCCACCGAGCTCAAAATATGACCTTAGCTGATAAGAAACGAGGCTTTTCCTGTTGTGGTCAAACTGAAAGCTGCAGTGTTGAAGATCATGGAGGAGGTCGTCTGTTTCTTACATTATATTCTTGTGCGTCTATGATATATTCGCCGGGCTTGTCAGTCTGTAAAACGCTGTGTTATTACTGTTGATTCCAGCGTACCGGATTAAGATTATTGACGAGTATATATAGAGAATTCTGTATGTCTTATATTTTAAGATTGACATGTTATTGGCTTCTGGGTTGTTTTTTTTTTTTTTTCGCTTTTTTTTTTTTTATTGGCTTATAGGACATGAAGGAAGAGTACGTCAAGAATCCCACCATCCGTCTCCTGAGGGACATCCAGGAAGCCAAGAGAAACGCACACAAAGCCTCCCAGGTACTCCAGTTCTCACAGTTACAATATTAATGATGTACTTTAGATGCTTTTGTGACTGACGTGACTTACGGTCAGTCAGTCATGTAACTAAGGTGTGATGATAAATTGTATGTTTTACACACACACACACACATTGATACCTTAATTAAATATTTGTGGGTCCTTTTTGTTAGGTTTAAAATAGAAATAGTACAGTTCAAAGCAATATCATGACCTGATAATGGTTTAAACCATGTTGAAAAGCCGCTTATAGTAACTTTGTAATCAAGAAAAACCTGCCAGTCTCAGACGAAAGAACTTCACACAAGGTGCACACACATGTACTGTATGTCTGCGTAGCACCGTTCTCAAAGCTCGGTTTTAACACCAAAGACCCAGAGCTGAAGCTCTCATGCTGTGAACCAGTGGATCAATTGTTTATTGACACATACGGTATGAGACAACACTGTGATTTGGGATAAAACCAAGCAAAGCAGGAGCACCTTTCACATCTTCTATTCAAGGTTTAACTAGACCATCATCAAAGAGCTACCTGTAAACCTACAGAAGCGACCATATAAGCCCAACGTGTGTGTACGTGCGTGTGAACGCCAATCTTGTCCTCCTTCTCTCGTCTCGCACCAGCCGCGATTCTGTTCAGATGTAAAGTGCAGGTTCATTTGTTCGTATTTTTACTCTATATTTTACTGCACATAAAATTCACCCAGCAGAAGCAACTTGACAAAAGGAAAAAGGATTTTGGATTTAACCTCCAGTCTCCATATAGTCGTTCCTGATTTAAATGTTTTCTCTGTAAGGCGTCCAAAATATGCAATAATCTCCTTTAGACAGTTGATATTGAGATGTGCCTGCTAGTCATGATCTGTAAAGTCTTGATAAAGGTTCTGTTCTTGCAAGTTTTGTTCTTGCTTTCCTGGGATGGTCCTCATGAGAGTCAGTTTCATCATGCTGCTTGATGGGTTTTGCAAATGTGCACTTGACAATACTGTTATTGCAAGAACTATTTCCGAACAGCTTATAACTTCAATTTTTGCAATGCGTTATTTTACAGTTTTGGAATATGCAGCATTGTTCTAGAATGTAGAAAATAAATCCGAACTTGTGTCGAAACTTTTGACCGGTCCTGTATGCACATCTGGTGGTGCTCCCCCCCCCCCCCCTCACTTTGTGCCGACTGCCTTACTCTTATCAACGTTGACATCTCTGCTCTCCTCATCGCTCTTTATCACATCTCTTTGGAGTCTTTACTGTGGACTCACTCAATTCCCTGTGCATCACCAGCTTGAGGCATTTGAAAAAAAAAAAAAAAAAAACTCTACCTCCAGGTTGCTCTATTGATCCAGTTCTTCACTGCAATCACTGAGTCCATCCTCAAGTCATTAATAACCGTAAGGTTCGGGTCCTTTACTTCACAGGAACGAGTGCATAATCAACACAACAAAAGGGATCATTAGATGCAATCTGCCATCTCTTCAGGACATTTACGACAGCAGGCGCAGCAATCATGCATTGCTCGTCAACCATAGCAGCGCTTCAGCCCTAAAATCAGTGCCACTCTTTACTGTCTTTACATGGATTTAATTGTCTTCTCTGTAGCTGTTGCACAAATATCACATTTTTTTACATGAAACTTTATACTTTACGATTATATACAGTAATTTGCCGTATTTCTTTCGTCAGGTTACTTCCTTATCTACTTCTCGGCATTTTTCTGCTTGGACATTACTTGATGGTCAGGATTCATATTGTGTACTGTGAAAATTCTTTCAAGCAGTCGTGCTTTTATGGTTTTCCAATATGCTTCCTCTGAGACACGTGAAGCCATCCATTGCATCTGCGCAAACTGTTGCTTCTGCAGTTTCCCCTTATAGTCCCCCTTTAGTACCGCTGCTTCTTTTGGTTATTCGTTCTGGAGACTTTCTTCCATCTGGATCCTCTTTTGGAGGTAAAATGCATGCTCGACTGGGTTAATGACTGTTGGTTGATAGAGTATGGCCAGTCTAAAACCTTCCACCTTTTTCCCCCTTACATCCTTTGCTGTGTTGGCAGTGTGTTCTGGGTCATAGTCTTGTCTTGTTGTGTGACTTGGCTGACGGAACGTTTCAGTAGACACAGTTTGAATTTGTTCTGCTCATACTATTATGAGATAAATCCTCAATAATGAATAGTGAGCCAGTTCAACCTAGGAAGATCCATCAGTCACGCGTTCCAATATTTTTGATCACTCAAAGAACATGATCGAGTTGAAGCGAAAGGTTCCGTGTTCGTCTCGATTTAAATTTCAGAGAATGAAAAAAGAAATTCTGATTAGTTTCCTCATATTCATCTTTTGATCTTCACCTTAACTTTTCAGTACTTCCAGACGGTGCACAAGCTTAAAGATGTCCAAGATTGACTAGTGTCACTTCCAAAACCGGAGGAACAAAGGAACCCAGAGAGCACCAGTTTATTGGGTTTTGTTTTTATACAGTGCTTCTGCTAACACTGACGGTATCAGGGTGTGTTTTACAGGACGGCCTGCTTCTCGTAGATGGTGAGAGTGCCGGTGTAGTGGATGTGGACCAGGCTGGCTCAGATGGCTTGTGGAGCCCTGTAAGTGCATCTTGTTCCGGAATATCGCTTTAAATCATTTTAGATCCAGAGTGAAATTCCATATGTGCGTCTTTGGTTGTGTGTTATCATAAATATGTTTCCTCACAGACGCTGTATCTCCGCCACTCCGCAACTCCTAAGCCTGTTGCTAGGAAAGATTCGAAAAGTCCAAAGAGCACACAACGAAACAGCCTCAACTCTTGGTCTTCACCTGAGACTGCAGACACCTCTGACCTGGTAAAGCAGAACCTGTGCTCTGCTTATTTAATCACAATGAGAATGATTTTCACACAAGTGATGAACTTTCTATGATAAAACTGCCTAAAACTTCCCTGTCTTGTGCAGGACCTCCATCCCAGCGTGAAAAGTCCCTCCTGTCATCCCTCTCCTCAGATCATGGGAGCCGAGGATGACTACTTTGACTCGGAACATGAGCAGGAGCAGGTACCCTTCAGCTCTCAGTTCCCCTCTTGCACCCTTTGTTCGGATTATTTTGAAATGTCGTTCCTCATCCCGGCCTCCTTCTGTATGTATTATAGGCGAATGTCCAGTGTAACTGTTTTCAGAGTCTGGAGCTGCTTAAGAATCGACCCGCGCACCTTGCAGCTTTCCTGTACCATGTGGTGTCCCAGTTCGACCCTGCTCCTGTGGTAATGAGCTTTGTAGAACTATCTTCATTGCATCAGTGTTATTACATTTCGGTTATTTTATTAAAATGCATGGATGCTGATCCAGGAATCCGTATCGGTCTCTGCTGATTTTTTTCAGAAAATGCTCTGATGCCAACATCTGGTACTAAGAGATGCTGTGTGATATACGATTAGTGTGTGTCGTTAATATGAAACGAAACACTACAGCATAACTTGGCATACAATACAACATAATTTGATATAATGTCTTATGGTGTTTAAACAGTATCATTAGTAAGGAGCATGCGCTGTAGTTTGGCTATCCTGAACCCACAGGGTAGTCAGAGTGTTCATTAGAAATAAGAAGATGGTGCCACAAGTGGTGTGCATACAGTATAATCATATTCAGAAGCCTGGAGCAGTGAAAAGAATTTCCAAGCATGAGAGGTCTTAGTGCACAATAGTGCTTTCAGGGTCTACACACCAATGGCATATCACTGTAACATAAACAAATCATGAGGCGTCCATCGCCAGCAGCTACAGTAACGGTGGTATTGACAGCAAGGTCAATGACAGGCTTATGTTAGAGTGAAAATAATAAACCGTATTTTACTTACAGGTGTATGTCCAGTGAAATAAAAACAGTGCTGTCAGTCATTTAAAATGTTTAGTCTAATTAATCACAGTCATAATCTGTGGTTAATCACGATCAATCAAATTTTAAAATACTCTGATTGTAATTGTATTATACTGAAAATGTGCAATGTAGACAATGCAAGACAAGCTGATTAGAGGAAACAGATTATACAGCTTCATAATAACTCAAACATTAACATTTAACAAATGTAACATGAAAATCTCTCAAATGGAACCGGCACTGCATACAGTGGCTGGGGTAGTATGGGGTGTGGCAACCTTGATCCTCATATCTGAAAATCAACAACCTATAGCCTTGGCTGTCCGAGCCACCACTCCCACATTTTACGTCTAACGTATTGTCTCAAGCACACATCCGTGTAGAAGCTTTTTATAATGAAACTTCACGTGGTGATGGTTCCTCAGTCATCTTATTACCCGCACTAAACATGCCATTATCGCGCACAGACGCATAACCACGCTGCTATTATGGGAAGCCATCAGGGTCAAACTTGGTCACGGGAATAATTTGCATTAAAAAATAATAATGCGTTAAAATTTCCAGATTAATCACACGCTTTAACGCATTAATCTTGACAGCCCTACAAAAAACCCACTTTCTCTATTGGAAACCTTCTCTTTTCAAGCTAGCCAATGTAGCAAGCTAGTGCACTTTAATGAGGACTATATAAACTGAAACGAATAAACAAAGCTTAATAACTTATTCATGCCTCTCGTATCCTGATAGGGTTACATAATGGGTTAATCGAAAGTTTCCCAAACTAGGATCAGGATCTGGAATAAAAAGAAAAGGAAAAAAAAAAGAAAAAAGGAAAGAAACCAAAAGGCTTGTTGTTGCAGAAAATTTTCTTAATCGTAATATCTGTTCCAGGTCATTGAGCCAAAAAGTTTGGGAGTCTGGCTTAATGCAAAACATGTTCCTTAATTTGATTTTAGAATTCATAAGGACTAAAAATCACTAAGTACACTAAGTTCTGTTTTGCTTTTAGATTTTTTTTTTCTGATCTGTTTACATCTGTGCCTTCCCCTACGTTTCGCCCTCTAACAACCTCTCGTGTACCTTGTTCCCTCCAGCTTATGCGTTATTTGATAAATTAGACAGCTTTTTAGTCGGCGTAATTGAACACAATTGTTTTCATGTCTTATCTCCCATGTTCAGCTTTGCTACCTTTACACTGACCTCTACAAGCAGACCAACTCGAAAGAAACCAGACGCATCTTCATGGACATCTTCACCTTCTTCATTGACAGGGGGGCTGTGAGTAAAATATATATGCTTCCACACTTGTGTTCCTAAAGCCCATCCATGATGTTAAACCTGAATAGAGAACATCAGAGCAGGAACTAGCCCTCTCTCGTAACATGGTAGCTTGTGCACTTGTGTGCTTCTGTGTTGGATATGTATTGGTCTTATGTTGTCTATTAACATGTACTATTTAATGAAGAGATTAGCAGCTGTCAATCTATCCAGCCTGTTTGTTTTATGCGTAATGTCCTTGTGCATGCAGATGCTTCACAGTTAGATCGAATTACAATGCTACTTATTTAACAAGACCATTTCTTTTGTTTTATTCAACAGAACCTAAAAGTAACTGTGCCTGAATCCATCTCTTCTGAACTCGGTAAGTTCGCCTTTAATTGAAAGTTCCCTTTTAATAGGTGCAGAATAATGAGCAATGCGTGAATGCATTATATTTAGCTGTTTGACTTGAGTGATATTTCTTCTTCAAGCATTTCTTTCTGGCGAACAGTTATTCCCCAGTGGACAGCATGTGCTGTTCTGCACTTAGATTGAGTGTTGAGTTTGCAGTCTAATTTAGCCTCCAATCTATGTAATTCTTTCTTTGGTCTTTGTAGACCAAGAGCTCAAATGAATAGCATTTGATTCCGTATGTTAGAAGGTGCCTTCGAATCAAAATTTCACCATGTTTTATTTAGTTCTGCCAATCGATTCAAATTGTTTAATCTGGTTAATCACGGTAATTGTCTGCGATTAATCATAATTAATCACAATTTGAAAATACTCAGCTTTACTTGTATTATAAATGTGCATCATTGGAATAAAGAAATGCATGACAAACTGGTTAGAGAAAACAGGTTCTGCAGTTTTATAATATCGCAAACTTTAAAATTTAACAAATGGTTTTTTTAAATCTCTCAAATGGGAATGGCACCGCACGCAGCGATTGGGAGTGTGGCAACCCACGGGCAGCGGGACTCGAACCTAGATCTGAGGATCCGAAAATCAACAACCTAGAGCCTTATCCACCTGAGCCACCACTCCCACATCTTACATTTAATCTATTATTGTAAAAATAGTTTCCCTTGAATGTAGCTCCCTTCCAGGGGAACTATTTCCTGATAAGTAGACTGATCTTCTTCAGTCATCTTAGTATCCTCATTAAACATGCTATTATTACACACAGCCAGGTAACCGTGCTGCAATTTTAGGAAGCCAGTAGGAACAAAAACATGGTCATATAATTAATTTGCGTACAAAAAATATTAACGCAATAACATTTCTAGATTAATCACATATGCATTAGCACGGTATGATTGATAACCCTAGTTTTATTCTAAACGAATGACAGTGTGACATCTGTGGTGTTTCTAGAACGACGGAGGCCAGAGCTGATTCCAGAGGAACTGCACAGACAGTATGTCCAAACAATGCAGGACACACTTCTCCCCGAGGTGAACAGAATTCTAGAAGATTTTAGGTGAGTGTGGTGTTATGATTACACGATTGCACTCAGCTCAGAAACGTATTAATTCATTTTGTGTGTGTGTGTGTGTGTTATGTAATAAACAGAATACTGGGTTATTATTTTCTTTGAGGCGAAGATACTCTTCACTAGGGAGGTGCCTTCGGCCTAATCTTCTGTTCGAATAAAATAAACTGTAATAAATTAATAAACAGTTATTTGATGAAACATTGATAGAGGGTAAATAATCGTGTTTATTTTGGCACAAGCACATTTCTTTTCCTCATAGCAATTAATGCTTTCTCCTGGCAGTGGCAGCACAGGCAATTATGTTTAGTAAATAAACATAATTCAAAAATAAAGTGAAATATTTGAGCAGGAATGTTTAACAAAATCTTTAGCAGAAGATATGCAGCAAGTCATTGCAGTGTTTTAGTGTGTATTCCTACTAGCTGCATGTGCTAATGCAGGTGGAAGTTCAAACTTTTTACAGTCTCATGAATATTGAAAGTCTTATAGCATCTACAGTACAGATGAGTTTGAAAGTCTTATTGCATTTACAGACTTTTATGGTCACAGTGAAAATGCATATTTATATACAGTGGAACCTTGGATTGCGAGCATAATTCGTTCCGGAAGTATGCTTTTATATCAAAACACTCGTACATCAAAGTGAATTTCCCCATAAGAAATCATGAAAACTCAGTCGATTCGTTTCACAACCCAAAACTATTCATATACAAATTATTAATATAAAGTAAAAATAAAACAAATTAACCTGCACTTTACCTTTGAAAAGTGTAATAACGCGGAGCCGACAGTTCTGTAACTTATGCCTTTATTGACAACAACGGAAAGGCATAAAATAATTATAACACAAACTAATAACACACAGCTGCTTGTTCTCCGCTCTTTTTGAACATGCAAATCCTTAATATTACTCACTACTGCCATCTAGTGGATAGGTGAACAATAAACCCCCTTAATACAAAAAGAACCCTAGCTGCAGTGGGTTCACTACAATCACATTCACTACAATCACATTTTCCCCATTCTTGTGTTTAATGTGAATTTAAGCTTTTGACATGTATGCTTATGATTTTATGTATTGCATTGCTGCCAAATGATCACCTGCTTGAATTAGCATACGTACACATGTTTGCAGCATCCTTATTAAGCTTAAAAATAAAATGAACAAAAAAATCTCGGAAAAGTAGGAATTTCATTAGTATGGTAATAAATTGGCAATTTCAATTTTATGATGTGTTAAGCTGCATTATTTTCATTATTATTAACTTCAGCTTGGCTGTGTGTGTCTGTGCAGACAGAAACGCAGTATGGGCCTGACTTTAGTTGAGGGCGAGCCAGCACATTTGGACATAGAGCAGTTAAAAGATGCCACTGCTCTGGAAAAAGAGAGGTCCTGTGCTGAGAGCGTCCTCACCAAAATCGATGACGTTCTGTAAGAGTCACTTTTACTTCTCTAAAGGCTAAACATTCTCCTTAAGACTGCTCTTCCACTTAACCCCTCTGTCTTGTGCAACAGGTTGTCTTCACTAGCTGCAGAAGAGGAAAAGTGGTGAGGAAAACCTTTCATGTCCACCTTGCACAACCATTATAAAGACGAGGCATATTATAATGAGCCCGTGGACCATCTGTGCATGTAAATGGGAGAATTTGAATCAGGATCTTAAGTCAAAACTGTTTACTTACATTGAGGATTAAAGCACAAACACTGACACGCAGGGAAACATATGCAAAGTGCCATCTGGATCTAGCAGGCATGATTTGTTGAGAAAGAGTAATGGAGAGTGCAATTGGGACATATGGTTTAGTAAGACAAGAGCTTTATGGAACAGAAGGATGTGGCCACATGGAGGCTTTATGTACATAAGCAACAAGCTTGAAGCTAGCATATGGTGGTGTAAATGAAGAGACCTAAACATCAGCATGTTTCACATTTTCCTATTTGTCGAGCCGGGACTCCCATTCTAGTTCAGTACTGTGAAATGAGAATGTGTTGTGTAAAGGGCTTATTTTCATTCCTGCAGTACCACTATGCAGTATGTGATCTACATCTACATGAAGCATCTGGGCGTGAGAGGCAAAGAGCAGCGTAACCTGGAGTCCAAACGCGTGCGCATAAATTTCCTGCCCAAGATCAAGGTAGGTTTATGCCACTTTTTCCACTGTTTCTTTCTGGTTTTTAACTTCACCTCACCTTTTATTTTGAGGTTTTTGTATTTTGGATATTTGTAGAAGAGCAGCAAGCTGGAGAAGGAAGTAGAGGAAAAGGTAAAGAAGCCTATTTTCAATATCCTGGGGCCGCAACGTCGACCAAGCCGCATTGAAACAACGCCTGGTAATATTAATTATAGTTTCCTGTTTACAATCTATAACTGATGTTTTTTTATTTATTTTTTATTTTTTTCAAAAAAAAAAAAAGTAACTACTTGATCCAGAAATTAAAAAATGAATCGAATTCTCTGTATCATCATCATCATCATCAGTGTGTCTGTTTGTGTCTAAGCAGTAGGTCGCACTGTGGATGGAAGCAAGCCAAGGCCTCAGAAGCAGCTCTCGCACCCAGGGATGGGAAAATGTGAGGTGGTGGACTGTGGGCGTTTTTTACGGGGAAGCCAGTCAAGTGAGGGCTCAGACCTCATCCAAAACTCCACAGTCATCAGTAACCTTCCTGCCTATAGCCCTGTCTCAGACACAGCCTTCAAAGAGACAGACTTTAGTGAGTACTGCAACTCTAAAAAAAAAAAATAATAATAATAATAATAAAAAAAAAAAAACGAATAGTTAAACGTACTGCACCTTAATAACAATTAGTTTTGTTCATATTTAGCTTATAGTCCAAATGTACCACTTTATTTAAGTACATGTATTCTAGCAAGAGTTAACAGTTATTGGCAACAAGTCTTCTCCTATGATGGTTGGTGAGATTAGAAAAGAGCAAGGAATTACAAAGCAAGCAAAATGAGACCAATCCTCAATAGAAAATCTCTTAAGCTCTTTCAAAAAATCTGCTAGAGTAAAACAAACAGGAAATTAAGAATCTAATCAAAACTGGCCACCTGAAATAAAATAAAATCTCGGGGAGGTTTTAAAGGGCAAACCAGCTACAACATCTCACTGAATGGACCCACGTAAACCAACAAAACAAGCACACTATCCGAGAATGAAACTAATTAACAACTATTTTTTAATTAACTGTATTTATTTTAACAAATTTATTTAAAAAAATTTTTTTATTTATTTTTAAATTTTTTAAACTAATTTATTTTAATAAATTTTTTAATTAACTGTATTTATTTAATTAACTGTACCTATTTTTTTTTTTGCTTAGTCTACATTTATTGAATTATTGAAAATATATGATCCTCATTGAAAGTACAGTGGAACCTCAGCATACAAATTTTGAGTTCTTACGGCGAAATAATGTACATGCAGATAATCTGTTCCAGCCACCCAAAAGTCTTTACAATCTTGCCATTTTCCAACATTATAATCATATTTTTGCATATAAAAACAATCAGAACATTTAGATAAGACATGGATGAAGTTAAATATGAAAAAAAAAATAGACATTAAAACTCACTTAAGCTTAATTTATGATTCGTCTTGGCACCAGCTGTTTTAAAAATGAAACTGAAAGTTGTTTCCTTTTCTTCTCGCTACACTACCATCCTTGCTAGCTTTTTTTTTTTTTCATATTTATATATATATAAATTTGGCTGGCGTCCGGTTCGGCTTGGTTCATTCACTCATTTGCCGAAAATGCTTCTTATGTCCAGGCAAATTTCTTACCAAATTTTAGTTCTCAGTTTGGAAATTCTTAAGGCGTGCGTATGCCAAGGTACCACTGTATCAACTTGAAATGATCTGTTCCTAATGGTTTTCAACCAGTATGCCATGAAATAATTATAATAAGGTAAGGAAAACGTAGCAGTGAGCAAAACAGTGGATGGTTTAGAGGCAATTCGGAACAACTTTGAAGCTAAAACTAAGGTGGCAACGTGTTATTTAAAATGACAAAGTTATCAGATGTGCTTTCTTGCTTCGCTGACTGATTTTAAATGTGGGTTTTTAGCAGGCAACTGCTCTCTCATCTGTCCAGTACTGTGGGCTGTGCTGACCTTCTTTCACCCATGCTGGCACCCAACAGTTAGTTTAACATACAGTAGTTAAACATCCCGGTGCTGTTATGCTCTGTATCACCACTCATGGAATGCGTCTAGATTACTATGCCAGGATTTACTGTTGAATAATATGAAATTAGAGCTCATATGTTCATCCATTTTGCTCAAGTTTGGAAGAGGCTTTAACGGGGAAACATTTTCAATATGGAGAGCATCAGCACATTTCTACTTGTGCTTCGGTACCACCATGCAGCACCCAAAAGAAAGCAAAACTGATGAGCAGGAAATACAGCAACAGCACCGTGAAAGATAGATTGACATTGGAGATTTCCCTGTTCCTCTACTCTTATGTTTTGTGTTGAGGGAGAAATCCTACAACCAATACATGATTCTCAGTGAATATGAACGCTGTAGAAATGTCTGTGTATCATTTGTTATCCGCAGCGATGGGAGGTACCGGAGTATCTGTACTTTGTTACTCTACTTTAGTACATAGTTCATGTATCTGTTCTTTACCTAAATAGTTTTACCGAAGGATAGTTTTTACTTTTGCTCCACTCAAAAGTACAGGAAACATCTGTCCTCGTATAGTACTATATGCCTTTCCTTTGAGGCACTCGTAATAACATAACTGGTGTTTAAAATCAGAAGTGGAGCAGGATGGAGACAGTGACAGAGACAGACTTTTGATACTCAAGTAAATTTGAAGGTGAGTACTTTTACTGGAGTACACATGTAAATGGAGGACTTCTACTTTTACTTAAGTAATATTTGCCCCAGGGGTTTTCTACTTTTAGTACAGACCCCTAAAGGGACATGGATGAGGGGAGAAAAATTTGTTAAGGGGAAAAAATAAAATGGAGGGGGTAATCTGGGGAAGGAAAAAAAAAACGGGACATGAGACATGACGGAAAAAAACTGGAGAAGAAAAAAAAACAGGACGTAGAAGGAAAAGAAATCGAGACCACATGACTTGTACTTCCAGCACCAAAATATGGAAAGGGCGCGCTCCGAGTACAAACTGAATGTCTTTATATTTTAGGCCAAGCTGAAAGTAAAACTCAGAATTCAACTCAGTAATTCTCTCCGAGCCTGTTTAACAACGCACATGTAACTCTAATGCGAGTATAATCTTTTTGAACTTTTGCGTGATCTCGCGAAATGTTTGCGAGATCTCGCAAAACCAAAAAAATAAAAATAAAACATTTTTCCTAGCTTTAATTTTTTTCACCCATATCCTGTTAGCCCATTTTTTTGCCTCGCTTTTTTTTTCCTAAGGTGGAATTTTTTTTTCCTCCAACATTTCTTTTTTTTCCCACCCATGTCCTTTTAGGGGCTCAGTATATTTATGGACTTTCCCTTTTCTAATTATTCTCAATTAGGCAAAATTGCTGCTTAAAAAAAGTGGCAGGTGATCACATACATTCCGACATACTCGCATACATCACTAACACTGGGTGTGCATGCAGCAGTTATGAGTAACAAACAAATCGATTGTCCAACATTGTGGTAAATTCCAAATACACTTAGAGTTTTGTGCTGGGAAAAAAAAGTAGCTACGTAATTCAGCTTTTCCATGATTGATGATGCATCCTGTGAATTGAATGATAAGAACTGGGGAAGAACAAACCAGAATATAATTTTAACACCTTAAAGAGCAGTGAAAAACCTTTTCAGTCAGAAGAAGACAGTTTTAGCTGATGCATACAAATCACGTATACCGTTTACACGCCATTTTCAACATGTCACTTAACTCGATGCAAAGAAGTGAGAGTCGTATTACTGTCAATGCCATTTCTATTCAAAATGAATCTTCTGTTGCTCTATATGGAGAAGAGGCCACATGTACTGTTTGTTCAAATGGCGGATTGTGATACCTTCACCCCTGCATGATGCCACTGACTGATACAGTATTTCAGCGTTTTTCTTCACAGCTCCTACAAAGCTTTCGTCAACTGCTTCTGTTTTTCTTGGATCACATATCTGGGGTGTCTGGTTGTTAGCGTGCATCAGTCATTTCTTTCTTTTCAGGACAGTCAGAAATGTTGTATTGGTAATTCTCATTGATTGTGTGATGACTATGATCAGTTCCCTCTCCTTTCCCAGCCTTAAATAGGCTTGCTTTTCTCCCATAAACAGCTCTCCGTTTTTCATGTTGGGTTTATACTTGTATAGACACACAGTGGAGGCTGATTGGCATTTCCACATTCCCATTAGTCTGTGAGTGAGTGTGTGTGTGTGTATATGTGCCCTGCAATGGATTGGGACCTCATCCAGGGTGTACACCACCTAGTATCCCAAGTCCGCTGGGATGGGCTCCAGGTTTCCCGGTACAGGATAAGTAGTAGTATAGAGGATGAGAGAGTAACAGGGCGCACCTGGGAAACGAGCACTTATCAATTGTTATTCCTATATGATGTGGAGAGAAAGCTTAAATTCTAATATGTTATTTTACTGTACTGTATATATCTTTCGAGCTTAAATCCAAATGTCTTCAGCCTATTGCACGAAAGCTTTTGCTTTAAAATGAATTGCCATTTGCCGTTCCAGCACTTTCAGCACTATATGATGGGTTTGTCATTTATTTTTCTTAATAACTCAGATGAATTTCAGAGATATTTCTTCTGGCCGTTTGTGGCTGACGATTTCCATACAGTGTTCAGCTATTGTAAACAGCGCAATCTCACCTCCGGTTTCCCCCACAACCACCTGCGTGAGCTTATCTTTTTAAATCTGACTTGTATGAAAAGCAATACAGAACAGAGTTCAAAGAGCTCTGTGTACATAGTGATTGATTCCAGTGAGAACACTGATACTAGCTCTAGGCTATAATAAGCACTGTGTATTGCGTTTGACTTGACAAAACTCTGGGCTTGTATCAGATAATTCGTATCATCCCTGGACATATCAAACTTGCCTAGGCTTCATGGAAACATTGAGATCTTGCTGAGATCTTGCTTTAGGCCAGGTTTTTATTTGACCCATAACGCCACTGGCATTATTCACATAATCTCGTGTGTACTTTTTGTACATGGATGGGATGTATAACTATGGTAACATGTACAGCAGCATGGGGTTTTTAAACCGATAGACGAGCCAGCAGTGAATTTACTGTATAAAACTTTACACCATTGCTGTCATTGTTATGAGCTGTAAAAAAATATATATGATGGCCTCAAATTTAAAAGGTCCAATAGAGAACAGCCAGACTATGTTTAAATACCATTTTTACAGCAATTACTGTTAATCGCAAACTTAAACATTGACAAAATCTCACAGGCAGGAACTCGGACATCACTGGGGTTTTATCATTGTTGATGATCTGCCAGTCATTTAGCGCAGCTGTCTTCAGTTCTTGTAGCATTTGTCTTCAGTAAAACACATGCTCAGTTGGATGCAGTTTGGGTGATTTACATGGCTTTTGCAGGACATTCCACTTCTTTGTCCGGGTTATTGTCCATCTGCATTATGAAGGGACCATCCAATGAGTTTTGAAGCATTTGGCTGAATTTGGGCAGATAGTTTATCCCTATGAAGTTTTTTTTTTTTCTGCAGCTGCACTAGGGTTTGCCACAGAAGATCGTGTTTTTAAAAATGTTTTATTTGGCTCAAATTTTATCCACATGTCCTTCTTGGATGCAACTCTTTGGGGCATTGGCTAGGATGGCACGGGCCAGACAATAAACCTACCATTGAGTCGTCCATGGGCGAGAAATTATTGGCGAAAACATAATTTGGGGGACGTAAGATAAGTAATAGAACACATCAAGATGGTGTGGGGAATTTTTGTCTGTCTGTTTGTCTGTGCTCCATCAAATAAAACCTATTGAATGGATTTTGATTGGGTATTTGGCCGAGCTTGAGGTAACATACTGTAGGATTTGCTTCATCGCAGTCGACCTACGAGAAGTGAAGATATTCTGATAAAAAAAAAAAATTTAATTAGAGAAACGCCCTTAATTCTTTCAAAAATCGACCTTGAAAAAAACATTAATCTCAAAGTTCAACAGAAGGCGCTGTACATTATTTAATACGTGCTTATTGGTGTGCAATTGATATCTACTTAATAAATGCTATCTCACTCCATATAGTTGTCATGAACAGAAAATCTAGCTATAGTGACCAAAACCATTTTTGTACCAGGTTATAAAAATATTTATATCTGCTGTAAAGTTAAGCATTTTTAGTACTGTGGTTTATGGAGCACCTGGTGGTCATTCAGGGAACTGCATGTTTTGGCACATTATATTCACATGGCATTTCCCAGACACCCTTATCCAGAGCGACTTACATTTTTATCTCATTACACATGGGGTTAACTTGGTTACGTTGAAGGCCACCCTTTGGTAATGAGCGGTTATTTTCTTTCTCCACACTCTTTTCTTCCACTCATCCTAGAAAAAAGTTTATGAGGCATATTAAAAAGTATGATAACTCCCTACTTGAGGGAACTAAAGATGAAAGCCTGTATTTCACTTTTTTATTATAACTATTATTAATTACTTTCCGTTCCAATATTTCTGTGGTAAAAATAACGCATACTTGACTGACCTGTCTGTACATACTTGTACACACAATTTATACATTCATATACGGTATTGATTCAGCCCTCTCCAAAGGCAATGAAATAAAAGTGTTTTGAACATTGCCTGAGAAAATGCCATTGATGCTGCAGATAGATTAGAAGGTTACATGAGAGGTATTTGAAATTCAAGCACTGATAAAGTAATACATTTTTGTATTAAAAATGTAAAAGTACAAGATTTTTTTTATGGTTCACAAATGAATTGGATGTAGCCACATACAGTACACACACACTCACACCCACGTATGTTAAGAGTGACAACGTGTTTAACATTTTTCTGGTTGTTGTTTTTTTTTATCGAAAGGTGTGAACCAGTCCTCCGTGCACCAGAGGCTGAGTGATGGTATGCAGGTTGGGGAAGGGCTGGACATGACATACCCCCCATGTGACTACATATCCTACAATGTAGAGCATCTTGATGAGGACAGAGACGGCGACAGGTATCTCACTCTCACGCTGCTCTGGTCCATGCAGCAGTGCACCAAATGTTCCTCCAGGATGCTGTGGAAAACTTTACAGAGAGTTTTACACTGTGTAATTTTAGCGGTTTTATAAGGTTATTTCTCGCCACACTGTATGGGATGATCCCCGATATATCTTCACCAAATTGTAAAACATACAGTGCGATAAAATGTCAGGTTGTATGATAAAGATCATCTATCAGTGGATCTGCGATTAACGAAAACATCTACATTCTGATATCTCATCCATCATGTTATTTCCGGCTAGTCCAGGAAACGGATTTGCGTAAACAGAAATATGTAGCCTGTAATAAAGGCAATGTTACTAGACAAAAAAAAATTCAATGGCCCTTTTATGCAAAATTTGGGACAATGTACATTCAATTATTTAAAACAAAAAAACAAGTGAGGGAGGGGGAAAAAAATCTTTTTGTTCTTTTTTTAATTTTTGTTTTGCCCAGGCCGTAAACAAGCCAATTAGATTGTCTTCCCTAATCTGATCTCCGCCAAAAAATGACGTATTCAGAGGAGGAGTGAAATGAAGGGAGTTTTAGTTTTTTTAAAAAAATGCATTAAAGGGTTAAAGAAACCTGTTAAATAAATAGGAAAATATGGGACCATTAAATGTCATTAAAAGGATTTTGGAGTCATTTCTAGAAGCCCTAATTTATTCTCTATTGCTTTCCAAGTCTCTTTTTGCCCTGTCAAGGTACTGCAGAACTAAGACAAGTCATCTCCTTTGCCACGATTCTTTTAAATCTTGTATTGCTGATGGGTTTTTATCATTGACACTACAATATTTTTCAGAGGTCTCCTGCATTTTGCGTTCTCCTTCGCCATCTTCCTGATGATGGATTTTAGATGAGCGTATTGTAGCGGCGCTATACGCCGAGATTTTCATCAAAATATTTCTGACACCGCGCGAACTTGGGTTGCAGTAATCATATCTCATTACGCTTTCCGAAGCCGCCGATTTCGAAGCATGATCAAAGGATTGCTTGAACATGTGTGATATCAGGCTGAAAATCATACATTGTAAAGTATTATGCAAAATACAATCGGCCAAACGGCTTTAATAAAAGAGTTCAAAGTCTGCTTGGTATAAGTCAGAGGAATAAGTAGGTTCCTTTTTAAAATGTTATTTTTCTTTCAGATTTGTGGATATAGGCACACCTAAGCTGAGCAGAAGGTATTTCTGCCGCATGCCCTTTTTCTATGTCAACATTTAATCTTTGACTTTGATGCACTGTACTGAGCTGTCAGACAGTTTGGATGAGCACTTCTGTTGTTAGTTACCTCGTTCCTATTCTCTGTGGATCTCTCAGGCTAGAGGAGGCACTGAGTGAGGATGATGGTGTTTACTCGGACATGGATCCCCCAAACTGGCAGCAACTTGTGAAGATGGAGGTTCTGGCCGAACTGACACCGCAGGAGATCAAGAGACAAGAAGTTATTAATGGTAAGGTTACGAGATATTATGTTAATATAATGCTGATTTAAGGAACGTTTGAAAACGCCCTGAATTTACCCTACATATTTTTTTTTTCAACCAGAAAAAGGAGGTATTAACCTCTGCATTGTTTTATTATCTCAGAGCTTTTCTACACAGAGCGTGCACACGTGCGCATGCTGAAAGTCCTGGACAATGTCTTCTACCAGAAGTTGAGCCGTGACAACATATTACCACCTGCCGACATCAAAACCATCTTCAGCAACCTGGAAGAGATCATCCAGCTCCATGGTACTGTACCAAGCGCACCTGCTAGAGTACTGTATATACAGTATGACTACAGTACATTCATCCTCCAATTGATCTTCTCTCATTCCATTTTCCATACCATCTTCTTCACTTTAGTGACAATTTCCGAGAAGATGGCAGCAATACGCAAGAGAAACGAAACGTCAGTGGTTGGCCAAATTGGAGATGATTTGCTGTCTTGGGTAAGTGCAGGGGTTTAACAAAGGAGTGGGAAGTGTGACAAAGTTTCACCGCTGACCCAATCTGTCCTATCTTGAATTTCTCCTTCAATTCAGTTTAGCCGAGAAGAGGAGGAAAAGATGAAGCATGCTGTCGGCACCTTTTGCAGCAACCAGCCGTTTGCTCTGGAGCTCATCAAGAGCCGACAAAAGAAGGACCAACGCTTCCTCAGCTTCATGCATGTAAGGGCAACATGTCACCAAACACACATACTGTATGTTGACACACACAGAGACGAAGACATCATCACTTGTTGACACGGTGGGTTGTAAATAAGCCAGGATATTTACCCTGGAGGCAGCACGGTGGTGCAGCAGGTAGCCGCCTCACAGCTCCATTAAGACTCCGTCTGTTCCAATTTCATTGAGACCAAGAATACCAATTTTTGTTCTTGCTTTCAGGCTATTTTTGATGGAAATGAAAAAGCTCGAACCTTTGCTTGACATTTGCATATGGCCGGCTGGAAAACTTTTTTTTTTTTTTCCCTCTCTGCTGCCTTATTTGTTTTGAATTTAAACCTACTGCAAGCGTCTTGACTGACAATTCGTTCACAAAGTGTTTGTGTCCAAAAAGTTTTCTTTTTTTTTTTTTCTTTTTTTTTTTTTTTCCTGGTGACAAGAAGAATGTGAGTTCTGTAGTGGAGTATGTGTGTGTGAACTGTTTGTAATTTAAGCACTATGCCTGTTGAGTTCATGGGGATGCTCGTGTGGAAGATTTTCTTGACAATTTTATTGCGTGATGTTTTCTTTCCAAAGTCTTGTTTGATCATTTGCCAGACAGACCAAAGTCAAGAACACATACTACATTGCATTTCCTAGTATCTTTAACAAAAATTATTTTCCCAAGATTCTTTTTAAAATTGAATAAGACCTTATATTTGAAAAAGCAGTAAAATTATCGAGATTCTTACCCAGAATGCATATACGATTCTCTTGTAATCCACCTTCAGCTGTCCAGGTTAAATAAGCCTTTGATTACTGCTGGTACAGTCCGATGTAAAATTTATATCCCCCTCTTTTAATTTTGTGTGTTTTTGTGTGGAAGCATAATAGAAATCATATAATAATTGGAAATCATTCAAGCCAGTTGCCAGTTTTCCCAGGAGTGGACACCCCCAGGACATTCACATCAAGATCAGACCTTACAAATGTCAGACCCTACAGGCCTCATTGAGCATGTTAAATGTCCATGACAGTACAATTAGTAGACGACTGAACATGTACAGTTTGTTTAGAAGGGTTGCCAGGAGAAACCTTTTCTGTCTAAAAGGAATGGTAGCACGACTGAGGCTCTCAAAACCTCACCCGGACAAACCACAAGGCTTCTGGAACAATGTCCGATGGACAGATGAGGCCAACAGTGTCTTGTTTGGCAAAAACCAAACAGCATTTCAGCGGAAACACCTTATACCCACTATCAAGCGTGGAAGTGGAAGTGTGATGATTTGGGGTGATTTTTTAAGCCACGGGATCTTGGCACCTTGCAATTGAAAACCTCAGCTGCAATGCTATGGCGGAACCTTAAGCGAGCTGCGCATAAGCAGATCCTCAAAAACCTCAATGACTTGATGGAATGATGTAAACAAGAATGGGCCAAAAAACATGTAAGAGATGATCTAGTCATGCAGGAAACGATTGGTTCAAGCTAAAGACAGAATCACAGGGTTGAGTATTGAGTATTGCCCATGTTTTTTGTTGTTGTTGTTGTTGTTGTTTTTCCCCTTTCCCCCATTTTTCTTTTATTTGTCTTCATATTTGTTAAATAAGTAATGGCATGGTGGGAAAAAAAAGTTATATCTTGTTTTTCTGATGCTAACATCTAGTACTATGATCAGGTGATATATTTATTTATTTATTTTTTATTGTGTTTTTACACAGAGACACAAAGAATTATAAGAAAGGGTACTGCATTTTGCACATAACTGTAACTGACAGGAGTGGAGTTTAATTCGGTCCTCTGCTTTCGTAACCTATTTGCCTCAAGGTTTGCCTCGATGTGTTGTGTGCTCTGAAATGCTTTTCTGCTCATTCTGAATGAGTGATTATTTTATTTACTGTAGCCTGTAGTCGCCTTGAACCTGTTTGATCATTCTCTCATCAACAAGTAATCTACAGTGTACAAGTACAAAACTATACAAGTAAACTAGTTGTGGTTTGGAAAAGATTAGCAATTGATGAAATACTTGGCCGAGTCTATCTGGCAATAACATACATTCTCATTTTAAAAAGACTCATTTATATAATGACTTGTATACACTCACCTAAAGGATTATTAGGAACAACATACTAATACGGTGTTTGACCCACCGGCATTGATTCAACAAGGTGCTGAAAGCATTCTTTAGAAACGTTGGCCCATATTGATAGAACAGCATCTTGCAGTTGATGGAGATTTGTGGGATGCACATCCAGGGCACGAAGCTCCCGTTTCACCACATCCCAAGGATGCTCTATTGGGTTGAGATCTGGTGACTGTGGGGGGCATTTTAGTACAGTGAACTCATTGTCATGTTCAAGGAACCAATTTGAAATGATTCGAGCTTTGTGACATGGTGCATTATCCTGCTGGAAATAGCCATCAGAGGATGGGTACATGGTGGTCATAAAGGGATGGACATGGTCAGAAACAATGCTCAGGTAGGCCGTGGCATTTAAACGATGCCCAATTGGCACTAAGGGGCCTAAAGTGTGCCAAGAAAAGATCCCCCACACCATTACACCACCACCAGCACTGCACAATGGTAACAAGGCATGATGGATCCATGTTCCTAATAATCCTTTAGGTGAGTGTATATTTGTTGGGAACATTAAGCTTAACATTAACATTAAGTGATGAATTGATATGAAACATTAAGCTCTAGATCTGTCTCTGTATGATTTTATGCATTTTATGGAAAATTATAAATAAGGCGGGTGTATGGATTTATATTAAACTGGCCAGAGGGTAAATGTCAAAGCTTAAAAATGTCAATCGCTGTCAGTCTGTTTATGTTCAGTTTATATTTCAGTTTATATGAACATTTCACAAGCGGAGGGTAGATCTAGCCATCTGCCAAAGCAGAAATCACTTTCAAAAGAATTCTGACAGAAAGCTAAGAAATGACTTTATTTTTGCGGCACGGTTAGCTGTGGCTTCTGTCATCTACCAGCATTGTTTCCCAGACCGAGGCGCTGGAGCTGCTATTTTCTCTGTGTGCAGGAGGCAGAGAGTAATCGGATGTGCCGGAGGCTGCAGCTGAAGGACATCATCCCTGCAGAGATGCAAAGACTCACCAAGTATCCGTTACTGCTGGAGAACATCGCCAAGTACACTGGTACTACAGCATTAATATGTAATGGGGGCGAAACCGGGACTTTTGATTGTGCAGAATAACAGAACAAAGTTATGAGAAGAAAAACTACTATTATTTATAGCGGTGCTCCGATCAGGATTTTTGGAGCCGATCTCCGATTTCCGATCACTAGAAGCTGTATCGGGCGATACCGATCACCGATTACAGGGTCTACTTGAAGCCTTATCATGTAGCGTTATTTATGAAACTATATCCAACAACAATGTAAATTAAGTATTGAAATTACAAGAAGAGGAATATCATGAATTGACAACTGTATTTATTGGCAAGCAACATGTGTAACACGTCAACTTAAAACATAGCAGCCTGTGCTTGGTTAGTAATTGGGAACAGCTTAGAGCTTGACAAATACAACTTTCCTGTAGATTGTATAAAATTAAATAAAATAACAGACAAGTAGGACGTGAGTCGCCGGAAGTTCTGCAAGGACCGGCAAAAAAATTAAACATGTGTAATTTAATGTTTAGTTTAATTCAACATGTTAAATTTTTCACGCGGAAAGATGGAAACATAATCACAGCGTCAAAACTCACAGTTAATCATGATGCACCGTACTTACGGCCACCGCACGAAACCGCGTAGGTGAGATAGGGGAATTACCGACAGCTGAGTGAGAGGTGGGCGCGCGAGTGGCTGAACTCTTCCGCTCTCTTAGCGCGAGCCAACTTTGAAAACTGCTCGTGTTCCTTTACGTGACTAACCTTCAAATGTCTGATGAGGTTCGTGGTGTTAAAATGCTTTGGGTGCTGCCCGCCTCGTGGAATTGGCTTGTTACACAGGTTGCCGATTGCTAATGTATTGTCTTTTTCACATAAAACGTAGAATTGCCAGACCGGTGAAGCCATTTTAACAGCGCGCAAAAAAAAATGTCCCGCGAGTTTTGCGTCATCCGATCGGCTTTTCTATATCAGCCATTATAGAGACTGCCGATCAAACTTTCCAAAGCAATTATCGGCCGATTATGATTGGCAACCGATCAATCGGAGCACCCCTAATTATTTATCTATAATGCTACTATTATTATTATCATTTATTTTTTTTTATTTATCCCTGATTTTCTCCCCAATTTAGTCGTGTCAAATTCCTCCACGTCACTAGGGGGCTCCACATTCTCGGAGGAATGTCACTAGGAATGTCTCTAGGAATGACATTCTCGGAGGAATGTCTCTACACACTCGGAGGACAGCGCTATCCGCTCCTTCCGCTTGCGTGAGCTCACAGACGCCCCTGAGTGGCAGCAGAGCCGTGATTAATGTGGGAGCACTAAGTACCTCTCACCCCTCCCCTCTGAGAGAGCTCGGCCAATCAGCTCTCTCTAGACCTCCGGCTGCGAGAGGTTACAGCATCACCTGGGAATTGAACTCGCGATCTCTGGATGATGGGGCGAACACTTTATCTCACTATGCTAGAGTTGTGATCAGTCTCGCTGCTTCAGGTCTGAAACGCTGGCCTCGCAGCTCCTTTAATGGCCCAAACATGTGGAAATAACTTGGAGCGAGGTCAGGACTGGGCAGGCCAGGCGAGTGGTATATGTAATTGATGGTGCGTACAGTTGCTACAGACAGGTGTATCGATTTCACAAGATATCGACAAGTTATCTGTCAGTGCATCACGAAGGGAACAAGACTAGTGGGCTCACATCATGGCTAAGAGTCTTATCTCTGTACTGTCACCGTATCTTAAGGCTTCTGTAAATGTAAATCAGTTTGAACGTCCCTCATATTTTTACCGCTATAGTACCGCTTAAAAATTTAGGATCACTTGCAAACGTCTTTGTTTTCCAATGAAAAACGAGCTTTTTTCATGAAATTCACCAAGAATTTCATCCATTTCATTTAAAATTAGCCGGAATTCTGACTGTAATGGAGAGTCTCCGAACCCTATTGAGCTGTTGTGGGAGCAGCTTGACCGTATGGTACGGAGAAAGACTCCATCAAACCATTCAATCTTGTGGGAGATGCTCCAGGAAGCAATGGGTGAAATCTCATCAGATTAGCTTGAATAATTGACAGCTACTGTAGAATGTCTGCCAGGCTGTAATCGCTGCAAAAGGAGATATTTCTAACTCTGCATTCACGTCTTGTTCTTTTGCTATATTTTCTATTCAGACCCATTTACATCACTTGTTTAGAATAATTCAAAAGTGATCGCAAACTTTTGAGCTGTTACGTACAGTACATTCCTCACACATACATGCATAAAAACGCTCGTTCTTACTTAAAATGCACAAGTTCCTAAAAATGTCGTATTTGACTTCCCACTTGCACAGATATGCAATCGTTTCCCGCACATACATGAATATGAATGAACTCATTTCGATGCAGCTACATACGCCTCTGTGTACAGTGCTATCTCTCTGTGTACGGTCTGAGGCATTTAGAGAAGTGAGTGATAGCTCTGTCCTTCTCCTGGCCTCCTCCTCTGTTTTGACCGCCAGCAGTGGAAAGGGCTGCCAGAGGAGCCGCTCGCCCCAGACACACTCAGCCTTTTCCAGCACAGCTCTCAGTAATGAGGCTTATTTAGTGCTCGTGTTGGCTGTTCGCCAGGCAATTCCAAATCACAAATAGGCTGTTTTTAGATTATTAATTCAGAATTTACCTAAAGAGGCTGTTTTTGGAGCATTTCAACCGGCCCGCTCGCTTTCAGAAAGTGCCACAATAACCTTAACGTAAAATGTGCAATTAAGAGATACTAATGCTGTCTCATTTGTCTAAGCCTGGGGATGATCTCAATTCAGGCAATCTGTTTCTAAGCTAGCGAGGGCAAAAAAAAAAAAAAAATGAGCCACTTGGCAGGCCTGGTGGTTCTTTAAAAAATAAATATTTCTCCTGTGTGTTCATCTACCCGTCTGTCTGCAGGTGATCCAGAGGAGAAAGACAAGGTGAGGAAAGCAGCTGACTGCTGTCGCAAGATCCTCAACCATGTTAACCAAGCAGTGAAGGAGTCCGAGAATAAACAGGTCATTTTATTTACAGGTTTTATTGAGCCGTCGTCCGAACCTTCTTTATAAAAACCAATGCAAACGCATCACTAGATTAACTCTGAAGTGTCATTTGAGCCTCTGCTCGTATTTTAGCAAACATGTTTTTTTTTTTTTCTGTCCGTCTGTCTGACTCAATCCTGTCAAATTCTTCTCTCAAGCACAATATGATGAGCCAGAGGTGCCCAAAATAATCAGGCCATTTAAGACTCTTTTGTATTACAGTACACGACATATTGTTTCTTTAATTCCCCATTTCCATGTTTAACCATACTGTAAGTGATTTTTATATAAGTGTGTTGGATTTATTACCCATTTTATTATCCATCCTCTGGTGAAGTGTTTGTGAAATCTTTGTGGTGTTATGAATTATTCAGCATCTGGAGGACTACCAGAGACGCCTGGACCTCTCCTCTCTGAAGCAGAGTGAGAATCCACTCATTTCCGAGTTCAAGGTTAGCCATGTTAAAGTGTGTTTGGTTTTAGTCCATAGTATTGATATTAATCCAGAACCTGCCAACCTTCATACATTTTTCATAGCCGCATTTTACCACTGGAGTTACATATAAAACATACCAAAAAGGAGGGCTCCCCCCAAGAAAACGGCAAATGATGACATATTCTATGAGTGTTTTAAATCACAGCTACACACAACCATCTCTGGAACAAAATTAGCCATGCTATCCAAGTGTGAGTTTTTCATCTGTGGCATCTATGAGGTCATATATGTACAGTAGAAGAGGATGGATATAGTAGCTCTTTCCTTCAAGTGTGTTATGTTGCCATGTGATGCGGCTTAAAAGGTGCTTGTGGTTGGCTTTGACTAAATAGTAATGCATGCACATTGTCACCCTTTACCCTCCTTGTTTAGTAGCTGCCATATGTTAGGAAAACTTGCCATTGCTCTAAAGCAAAATAGAGAAAAAGTTTTGGAGGAGGGTAGGAAGTTATTTATGTTTCTTAAGTGATGCACCAAAGTGTCCTTTACAATTTTTCTTAATGTTAAAGATAATTAGACTAATTAAAAATGTATTGTAACAGTGAAGAAAAAAAAATAGTGTCTTCATCGTTGGCAGGTCTGTTAATCAGGTGAAAAGTGAATATACTGGAATAAAGCCTTATATATAAGAATATGTATCTGTGGGGTGTGGGGGGGATTCCCCCTATTTAATTATAAAAGGGAAACTCTCATTCTAGATTTATTACACATAAAGTTTTCAAATTTATGTTGTTGTTTTGATAATTATGGCTTATGGCTGATGAAAAAATCCAGTATCTCCAAATATTAGAAGATTTCATAAGATGAATCAAAAACAATTGCAGCGCAGAAATGCCCAATAAAGTATGTACTTGGTTGGTGCTACTATATCATGACTTACTGCATCAATAGAGGATGGCAGGAGGTGACCTGTAGGCCTGTGGCACTAATGAGATCTCATTGAAGACTATGTTGCTTTGATATCAGCCTTCAGCTTGTCTGTATTGTTCAGGTCAAGTGAACAGTACAGTAATATCATGGTCAGCACATCAGTTAGGAGTAGTTTTGGCCTGTTGGAAATCGGCATTGACATAAAGCTCATCAGCAGACCAGGAGCATGTGCAAGTGCTCAAAATTGCAAGTGCGTTGATTGTGGACTTGTAAAACAGCAGACCAACATCAACAGATCATCGACACCAACCGCAAATTATCGAAACCGCACACTGGACTTTAACTGGGATTCTGTGCCACTCCACTCTTCCTCCAGATTTTGGGATCTGAATTTCCAAGTGAAGTGCAAAGTTAACTTTCATCTGAAAAGAGGACTATAGACCACTGAGCAACGGTTCAATTCTTTTTCTCCTTAGCCAGATAAGACATTGTCTCTGGTTCAGGAGTCTCGTGCATGCAACGTTTTTTGGCAAATACCTGAAATTGTCTGTGCATGGCGGCTCTTGATGCACTGACTCCAGCCTCTCAATCAAAGCGCCCTCAAACTCTCGAATCGACTTTGGATGACAGTCTGCTTAAGACTGCGGTCATTCCCGTTGCTCGTGCAGATTTTTCTACCATGCCTTTCCCTTGCTGTCAGCTTTCCATTAGTATGCTTTGATACAGCTCTCTGAGAACAGTCAGCCCTTTCAGCAATGACCTTCTCTGGCCTCCTCGTGGAGGGTGTTGATGATTGTCTTCTGGAAAACTGTCAAGTCAGCAGTATTCCATATGCACGGTGTTGAATTGTACCAAGAAATAAATGGTATTTAGGAATAAATTATGATTTTTTTTATGAACAGTAATACAATTCTGAAAGAAAATTCACGTTTTCATTATAATACAGTTTTTTAGATGCACTGTGTATGTGTGTACGTAAGAGACTATTCATAACTAAATCTCCTCTTTCAGAATTTAGATCTCACCAAGAGCAAGTTGATTCATGAAGGTCCACTGACCTGGAAACTGAATAAAGACAAGACAGTTGGTAGGGCAACATAAGAGATCGTTATTGCACACTATTTCTAATGATGGCTGTATTTAAGATATACGTGCAGTATGTAATATTCAATGACTTGATTTAGGCATGTGTTTGTTCCTGTTAGAGTTATACACACTGCTCCTTGAGGACATCCTGGTGCTGTTACAGAAGCAAGACGAGAGGCTCATTCTGAAATGCCACAGTAAAAACCGCGCAGGCTCGGCCGACGTGCAGCACATCTTCAGCCCCGTCATCAAGCTCAATACTGTACTGGTGCGATCAGTGGCCACGGGTACGCTCTTATACACGCACACACATACAAAAAAGTAGGAGATGGTGTGAATTAACACTTGCCTTTCATAAACAGACAATAGGTCCTTCTTTGTGCTCTCCATGTCGGATAACGGAGCTCAGATCTATGAACTGATGGCCCAAACAGTGTCTGAACAAAGAATGTAAGTGCTGAGCATCTTGTTTCTACCATATGATTTACTCGACAGCAGCTCTTATTTTTATTCTCCGATTTATTCTTCCTCCCTTAGATGGCAGAGGCATATCACTCAGCGAGCAGAGGCAATGAAGTCCAGGCCACACGGCGTCATTCCCCTGCCTCAGCCTTCGTAAGTTCACCTTCTTTCACCACATGCTTCCAAGCAACTTCCAATGAAAAGATGTATTTACATCAGAATGAAACTTTTCTTAGAGGGGAGAGAAATGGCGGTGAAGTTGGTGGTAAACTTGCCAAATCTCCAGAGCGTGAATGTGCTAGCAATGTTGAGGTCTCAGGTAGGTGTAGCTTCTTGTGTCTTCCTGTCGATGCCAGTGATCATGGCCTCTGTTGTACCAGTCACTGGATGTGTCTGGACATTGTGCTTTCAGGTAAAGCCTGTGATGCAGTGTCTGATCATGCCTCCAACAATGAGGAGCAGGTGCAAGCTCAAGCACATGGCCATGACGGAAGCTCTTATGCAGGGCCAGAGCTGCTGGGCGGCTGTGACGCAGAGTCTCCATCCTCTTCCTGTAGAGCTGATGAAGCTCTGAAAACCTGTAAGCACTGGTAGACACTCTTGACCAATAAGCCCGACATACTTGCGGAAAGTTTGACCAGTCCCGGCCACTTCCAGAGAAAGTTATATAAGAAAAAAGCAAAATACAATAAACATTTTGGTCTAGGGATAAAAAAAGACAAAGCATGACACTCAGCCTGGAGTATTTGAACATGAAATAATGATTTTCTTTAACTGCGCTTAAAAACAGGTCTTTTGTGTTTTGTGCTTTCCTTCGCGTTCTCAGTGGCAGCTTTAAAGCAGGTGCTGGTAACTCAGCTGATGGCCCAGAACGATGGGGAGCGGATGGGCCGGCGTCTTCTCAGGACAACATCTTTGCGCACATCATGCAGGACTCAGGACGCCTCCTCAGGGGACACGGGTTTTTTTGAAGGGTCTGAGGATTATGGTGAGTGTCACGTCTCTACCAGAAATGGTTTTGGATTATATTTAATTTCCGGCCTATAGAAGTTCAAATATTTAGGATGTGGAGGAAAAATAGTGTGTGTGTGTGTGTATGTGTGTGTGTTTAAAAGAAGCAGGCTACCTGGTGCTGGAAGGCTCGAATGACTCTGAGAGCAGCGCTGATGATAACGTACAGTTCAGGAGGAAGGAGTTGGGGCTTTCCCGTGGCTGTGCTGCTGACTCGGGTATCAGTCTCAGGTTTTCATCGTCCTCAGCAGAGAGCTTATGCGGAATCAGCAGACAGGTTCTGATGTACCTGCGCTCTCTGCAAGCCAACCTCAGTCACCTCAAGGTCTATCCACAAACAAACCCGTGCCTATAGTCTTTTGATGACAAAGTGAAAATAACTTTTATGATGGATTTTTCGAGTGTTAACTCTGATTAATGTGTTTTCAGGAGGTAGAGAGCAGATACTATCTGTTAAAGCAAAAGCAGGACACTGGAGGAAGCAAAGGTACAGTATAAGAATAACAATAAGAACAGCAACAATTTGTTAAAAAAATTAAATAGAACAGTAGTTTTTCCCCTCTGCCATTAGTTATTCAAATAAATCCAAAAAAACACAAATTTGTGGGCAATACTAAGCACTCCCCATGATTGAATAGCTTGTAGATCCACCTTTAGCATTAATAATTTCAAGTAACAATTTCCTTTTTGGGAAGTTTTGAGACTTTGCGGATGCACGGCTCTCTTAATGTCCTCCAACAGCATTTCAATTGGGTTGAGGTCTGGACTAGGCCCTTCCAAAACCTTGATTCTTTTATTTTTCAGCCATTCCCATGTAGATATACTGTTGTGCTTTAAACCATTCTCCTGTTGCATGGTCCAGTTTTGTCTAAGCTTTAGCTGTTGGACAGATGACCTCATATTTTTAGTCTCAAGTTGATGGTCAACTCAATGACTACAAGGTGTCCAGATTTTGTGGCTGCAAAACAAGCTCAAGTCACCAACACTTCATTGCTGTGCTTGACAGTGGGTATGAGGTGTTTCTGCTTACATGCTGTTTGGTTTTCACCAAACATGGCACTGGGCATTAAGACCAGACAACTCCACTCTGGTCTCATCAGTCCATAGGACATTGTTCCGGAAGTCTTGTTCAGGTACAGTTTTGAGAACCTCAGTCGTGTTTTTTTTTTATTTTTTAGATAAAGTAGATTTCTCTTGAAAACCCTTCCGAACAAACTGTACTTGTTTAGTCTTCTTCTAATTGTGTTGTCATGGACTTTAACATTACCTTATTAGGGCCTGTAGGGTCTTTCTCACTGTAGAACGTTGAACACTAAATTGTTTCAAAATGGTTTTATAACCAGATTGGGGTGCAGCAACAATTGCTCCTAAAGGATCATTGCTTATGTCTTTCCCTCTTAGCATTGTGTTAACACAAACCAGAATCTTCCAGACCAGCAATCTGCCAAAATGTCTGCTTTTCTAAAGGTCAGCGTACCAGCTGATGATCACGGGCTGGTTGGTTAGCAGTTCCTGGCTGCAATTACCCACTTAAATCCTGTGGAAGGAGTAAGGGGTTACTTAGTGTTGCCTTTAGGTTCTATGCTTAGGTCGTATTTGCCTTTATATAAATTCATATTAATATACTAAAAAGTTATATAACTAATTACAGTGGAACCTCGGATTGCGAGTAACTCGGTTTGTGAGTGTTCCACAAGACGAGCAAAAATTTGTAATGAATTTTGACTTGAAAAACGAGCAAGTCTTGAGTATCATGTATCATGCATGCGCTTCTTGTTTTGATGCCGAGCGTCACGTGATCACAGCTGAGCCAATGTTTTTTCTCTCTCTTGCGCTGTGGAATTGTGGTTAATTGTCTTCCCTGCTCTCTCTTACTGCTCATCTTTCACTTGTATAATCAACATCCATGCACGCGTGTACTGTTTACTATAACACTGTGACCATGTATGTGCTTGTAATGCATCTTTTATTTTGTGTTTGTATATGTGTGTGTGTGTACAGCATGTATGTATGAGCGCACGTGTAAAGCAAAAGTAAGACTCATTAGAGAGGTTAAAGATCCATTTTCTCTCTCTCTCTCTCTCTCTCTCTCTCTCTCTCTCTCAGCCTGCACTGATTCCGTTGTGTGTGCATGCGCGAGTCATTGGACACCGTGCCCCCTCCTCCGACCTTCACACACTCTCCTCCTCCTCTCTCCTTCACGCACACATACATACACACACACACACACACACACACACATACACATACACATACACACACACACATACACACACACATACACACACACACACACACACACACACACACACACACACTTTTACGGAAACAAGGCTCTGTCGCAATTCTTTATATTTTGTATAAATTATTTTTATGTGCTTATTTTTTTTTTTGGCTTAGGAATGAATAATCTGAGTTTTCTTTATTTCTTATGGGGAAATTTGCTTTGATTTACGAGTATTTTGATATATTAGCATGTTTCCAGAAAGAATTATGCCCTCAATCCAAGGTTCCACTCTATATGTAATTGCATAAAACAAACACAGGCCAACTCTAAATACAAAAGAATTGTAAATAGAGTTGCAAAAATATTTTGTGAACCCTTTGGAATTACCAGGATTTCTGCATTAATCATAGTAAATATGTTTTTCTCCAAAAAAGTTTTACGATCTGGGTTTTAAAAAAAAAGTGAACCTTAGAGCTGGCGATGTTGAAACTGGGTGTCAGGTTTTCCAGTTAAGCAGATGACTTCCAAGCAGATTTCACTCGATATTAAATGAAGACCTAGAGAAATCTAAAAAGCATGAATAGATTTGCATGTAATTTCCATGTTTGTGTGTTCCAAGTTTCCCCTCTGGGTTGTCCAGTTTCATCAGGCTATGGGTGAATGTTAGGGTTTTCTTATATTGTGTGAACGTTCCTATGTCTTTATATCTTATGCCTCTCTTTGTTCTACCGTCATACGTCCATAAAGCAATCCGCGCAATGTGCGTTTTTATTCCTTATATAGTAATACTTAATATGTCTCCCCTGGAACAAACAATTATGGTTCTTATCGTGTCTGTCAAGACACTTTGCTAAAAACTTACTCAAAATACTATGTCTGTCCTTTGAGTAAACCAAAGAGAACGTAGACACACATCGTGGTTGCATGCTTGTCCCTCTCTTCTGGTTCGGCAAGCATGTCGAGCAATAATTCTTCCTTTAATTCATTTTAAACTTAACAGTGAATGATTGTTTGTGTACGCATGGTGCCATGCAGTGGACGTCTTATCCAGGGTGTGCTTCTGCCTCGCTCGCACTGTCATGCTTTGAAAGCACCACAGCCCTGACCAAGATAAAGTGCTCACTGAAGATGGATGAATGATCAATCGAGAAGATGACAAATTGTTCGCAAATAGAGGATTTTTGTGCTCTGCCTAGGAAAATCATCCCACAGCACAATGATAAAAGAAGCAACGGGTAACAGCAAAAGATGAAGGTGATGCAAAAGATGAACGTATCGAAGGCACTGGATGTGTGTCCACTTTAAGCAAAAATTTGAATGTTGTAAACAGAATGCCACTTCTTTCCAAAAAAAAGAAAGAAAGAAATGTGCAGAGAACACTTCATGGTTTTAGAAAACAACAAATGCTGTGTAGAAAGAAGACAAAAATGTTCTTGGCTTTGAATTCACACCACCGTACGTGAAGGGTAAAAAAAGGCATCGCGCATTCACACCAAGAGAACAGAAAACATTGTCTGAACAGATTGTCTGAACAGAAGAAACTCTTTTCTGACTCATGTCAGAGTTGGGACTCTTAAACTGCGATGTGATTTCAAGAAGCCTGTTCATGAAAAAATTATGAATTTTTAGAAGAATTTGTTCCTCTCGCCCGCTTTCTCTGTTCATGGTATCGTAGCAGCTACTTAAAACATTTGCTGGAGGTCACTGCTGCTAAAGGAAGCCACCAGGTATTAGATATTAGGGTTCGTTTCCTTTTTCCTGCCTGTGCAGTGAATTATTAATCAGTGTGTTTAATAAAGACAGGAAGAGTACAAATGTTTGTGGTTTAATAATTTAGGCTACATAAGCGTTGCAGACATCCAGGTAGATCCAAAGTGTTGTACGGACACATGTTTATGATTCTCCCTACTTCTCATCATCTAGATAAGAAATAGCTCGGGAGAGCTTCCTGGCCCGAGATGACCTGAGGGAACCTCAGCCTTCAGTACACTCCGCAACATCTTGCACAGAAAACGAGTGATGAAGAGTAAAACAGAGCAGCGTTTGTGCATCAGAGTATGTGCCCTCCATTTAAGTCAGTTAGGGAAGCCGGGCGGTCCTTTCTACACCTAGTTTGTTCCTGCGGCACTGCCTCTCTCTAGACTGTCTAGTCCTGTCTATCACCCTAGCTACATCAACAAGAATGATGAACAAATATGTACTTACAAATATATATATATGGTGTGTATATATTTATGAACCATTAAACATTTTTAAGTAATCATGTCACTTTTTAATTCTAGATATATTTATTTTATTTCCTTCCCAAGTTACTTGCAAGGTTTTTTTATTTTATTTTATTATTATTGTTTTTGATTCTTTTTTTTTTTTTGTGCTTTTGTATGCAACCTTCTCTTAAGTGTGCAGTGTGTGCTGTTGACATGTCTATAAGAACATCCTCCCTGAGAGCTCTCTACTCACACCTTGTATAAAAATGCACTAGATTGCCTCCTCTTCTTATGCTTCAAGAGGTTAAGGAATTCGAAATGAGATGAGGAGAGCATGAAACCTGTAAAATCCTAATAACTGCCTGCAAATGCAGAATATATAACTGTTGAGGTGGCTAGTGATGCAAAACTTGCAAATAAAGATGCAGTGACCAGGTTTTTTGTATGTCTCTTTTTTATTATTATTATTATTATCATTTCTTTTGAGCTGTTTAATGAAAATGTCTACTGTTGCAAGAGCATCATTTTGGAAACCATTTTGTTTTTGAATAGAATATTGCTCTCGTTTCATGAATTTGATGAATTGAATTGATGGCAGGTGCCAGCACAGTTCTTACATTTATTCGGCAAAGTACGACCAAAACCACCAGCGACATGAACACAATGAATCGTATGCATGAAGACACAGGACATAAACACAGTTGAGGTACGCAAGATCAAAGCTAGACAAAGAAACTTCCAGTTAACAGAGCTTTCAAGCTGGTTCTGTAAGAGACATAAAAACAAACAGGTGAAAGAGATCAAAGACATGTGACTTGCCTACTTCGGTGTAATGTAGTGTAGTTCAGCTCAGTGGATTTTACCTGCAGTTCTGGAGCACCACCTGCCATGCACATTTTAGTATTTTCCTTGCTCTATTGCACCCAATTCAATTAAAGACACGCTTTTAAGTAGCTGATTAGTAAAATCGGGTGTTCCGGGAGCTGAGAATACACTAAATGTGTAGGGCAGGTGGTCCTGCAGGTCTGGAGTTGAGAACCATGGATTTTGCTCCTCTGTGGCTCCACTGTGACATTCTGTTTCGTCATCAAAAGCACAGAAGCCATGACTTTTAAATGTCATGGTAAAATTGATATCGTGCTGTCCCAGTGTCCTTTGTGTAATGAATGAAACACAATAGGGTGTGCTTTTATAGCACAATAATCCATGTTGGGGTAGTGTGATGAGAGCTGACATAAAGCCACCTCCCTGAATTTGATTATTTTCAAATAACAGCAAATCCTGAAGTCTCATTCCACACCAATTTTCCATTACAGTATTTGATTTTTATATTTTTTTCATATGGTAAATTTTTATATTTATACTGTAGTTGCATTTAATATTGTGGAGTATCAGTGAAACAAGTTTGTTCCAACTAGCACTTGCATTATACCAAAAAAAAAAAAAAAAAAATTTAATAACATTTTTAAAAGTTAATTTCAGGGAGAACATGCAAACACCATGCACACCGACCCTATGCGAGAATTGAACCCAGGACCAGGAGGTGCAAGGAAACTACTAGTGTTAACTACTAAGATAAACTTTCTTCTGCCTATCTCTGACACATGTGTAATGTAGGTTTTATTACGAACACTATAATACTGAGAAGGGCCTCTTTTCGCTCTCAAACCATCCACAGTTCTACTTGGCACGGATTCCATAAGACATTGGAAAGATTTCTTTGAAATTCTGGTCCACGTTGACATTGTGCAATTTCTCATGTTCTTTCATGCCATGAGTGTCTCATTCTGTCCCATCTCAAAAGTGTTCTGTTATATTCAGATACAGTGACTGAAGAACACTAAACTCATTGTAATGGTCATGAAACCAGTTTGAGACGACCTTTATGATATGTTGTATTATCATGCCGATATTAGTCATCAGAAGTTCGGTAAGTTGTGGCCATTAAAGGGATGCATTTGTTAGCCGTACCCTCTCATAGTTCATCCTCCTTAAGGTTCAATGTGTTGTGCTTTCTGAGATTCTTGTCGGTTCATCACAATTGTACGGCGCGGTTATCTGCAGCCTTTTCAGCTCGAACCAGTCTAGTCGGTTTCAGCTGAACTCTCAAATCAACAAGGCATTTCCATCTGACGAACTGTCACTCAATGGATTTATTTATTTATTTTGCACTAATACAAAACTTTTGAGACTTTTGCGTGTCTCGCGAAGATTTTTTTTTCCCTCTGTTCTGATGATTGATGTGAACATTATCCAAAGCTGCTGGCCCGTATTTGCATGATTTTATGCATTGCACCGCTGCCTCAAGATTGGCTGATTAGACAATCGCATAAATGTGAAGGTGTTCCAGCTGTCCTTTTAAAATGTTTGGTGAGTGTATGTTTAAAACTGATGGGGGAAAATGTGTTAAGACACTGTATTTATATAATATTTCTTTGGAAGATTTCAAGCTTTCAGGTCGCAAATGTAAAGATCAAGAAGCTTCCTAAAGTTTTCAGGGAAAACATTATTTAACAATGCTGTAGTGGAAAAAGTACACAGAGAACCTTTAACATCCCGGTTAGTACAGTTGGTTAGAGAATTTGCAGGTGAGAAATTCACAGAAGCTCAGGACGGGTTTGCTGAGCAAGATTTCACAAGACAAATGATAAATTCAGCTCATCATGTTTGGTAAATGAAGGGTCGTGAAGGCTAAACCCAAGTGCTCCATTCCCACAGTGAACTACTAATGACCCATAATATGGTCTTGCTTCTCTGCAAACGGTACTGGGACATTACACATCATTAAAGGCAACGTAAATGAAGCACTGTACCAAGACCTATTGGAAGAGAATTTAATCTCATAGTTAAAAAAAAAAAAAAAACTCAATCTGGTGAGAAGATGGAAGCTTCACCAAGACAATCAATCCAAATAGCTCAGGAAGAACATGAAGGGCCCGGACAATATTCTGAAATGAATCTCACTTAAGGATTTTAAAACTGAGTCTAGTGTCAGCGGGACTTTTCTTTGGGGAATTGAAGACATTTTACAAGAACAAGAGCTAAATTGAAGCACCATTCTGTAAAAACCTAATTACTCCTTACTGTTCTTGCCAACAACAGTTTTGCAATAAAGATGTAATTTTGTCAGTTTGTCTGTGTTTGAAAATTTTCCTATTATAATTTTTTTTACATACCTTTACATAACTGTCTAAACTTTTGGATACATACCTTTTTTTACAAGTCCAAAATTAAAATATATATATATATATTTTTTTTTGTGTAAATTTGAATTGGATATATGAATTAAAAGTATATTAAATAACAAACACTGGTGTTTGAATGCCTCATTACCTCATTGTCTATAGCAGATGGTGAGTTAACAGGAAAGCAGTGTCACTGATCAACTCTGCAACTTTTTTTCAACTGCACTTTCCCTTTTTTTTTTTCCCTTTCCCAACATGTTGGTGTTACAATTACAGTGTCCTGTCTGCTGCTTTGTCTTGAAATAATGCAGTTCTTATTTAGTGCTTCTATCTACACTATGGAAGGTGCGGACAACCAAACAACCTTTGAATGATGAACAAAGAAAAAGGGACATTGCAATCTAACACAAATGTGGTAAGTGTCAACGTGACATACATATTACGGCACAATACAAAGGATTTAGTGTTGAGCAGCCAGCTCATCAGAGTACAATGTGCAAAAAATAGCAAATAGTGTTGTGTCGGTCTGTTTGTGCCTGCGTGTTGGTGTCATTCCAGTCCCTTGATATTGAGAAGTCTGGTAGTGTGTGGAAAGAAGCTGTTACACAGTCTGACTCTCGTGGCCCGAATGCTTCGCTACCTTTCGACAGATGTCAGGATGGTGAAGGGTTTGTGTGATGGGTTTGTGGAGACATCCACTATGCTGGTGCCTTTGCATATGCGGCGTGTGGTGTAAATGTCTGTGACAGAGAGAAAGCGAGAACCCAGTGGTCTTCTCAGCTGTCTAGTGCAAGGTCTTGCCATACCCAAATTGGTTGCGCAGAATGCTCTCAAAATGTGGTTAAAATGGGTGGTGGATGATGAGCTATTCTCAGTTTTCTTAGAAGGGATATGAAGAAATAAGGTGTGGCTCAAGATTTTTGCACAATTCTGTATGTGAAACAATATCAGGAGCTCAGATCAATATGAAATGTGTGCTTCTGCCAGCCTGTCCTCTCAAAAGAAAAAAAAAAAAGTGTCTAACAAGATCCTGTCTGCACTTTGATTTACAATCCCTGTTCTTCAAGCTCTCTTTGCCAGTCTTCAACCCACCTGTCCTAAAGGGTCAAGATTCAGCTAAGAAGCAGCATTGTCTTCTAAAATGTTCGCCACATCTTTAGCTCAAGATCCAACAAGCAGCACTAAAAAACGGCTGCATGCCAAATGGTGAATGTATTCAAACACTGCAGTACAAAGGCTTGTCAAGTGTGATCAGAGGAATGCAAGCTGGGACTGATTTTTTTGTTTTCCCCTCCCCTGCATTCTGATGGCCCACTTTTGTTAATCACTGTGAGGCAGTAATGGACAGAGATTTGGTTGTTAATCTCATTCTTTCTGTGTGTGTGTGTGTGTGTGTGTGTGTGTGTGTGTGTGTGTGTGTGTGTGTGTGTGTGTGTGTGTGTGTGTGTGTGTGTGTGTGTGTGTGCGTGTGTGTGCGTGTGCACGTGTGTGTGTGCGTGTGCACGTGTGTGTGTGCGCGTGTGCACGTGTGTGTGTGTGTGCACGTGTGTGTGTGCACGTGTGTGTGTGTGTGTGTGTGTGTGTGTTTAGTGTGTGTGTTAGTGTGTGTGTTAGTGTGCACGTGTGTGTTTTAGGGTCCTGTTGGAAGCACAAAGAAAATACAGTGCTATATATATATATATTTTTGTATATTCTGGATTCATTGCACACAGTGAAAAAAAATCAAAGCCTTATTTGTCTTAATTTTAAACTCTCAATCAAAAAAGGATTTTCATGAGCTGTATGCCATAATCATTAAAATTAAACAAATAAAAGGCTTAAAATCGTTCACTTGACATGTAAGAAATCTAGAGTATATGAGAGTTTCACTTGTTGAATTGGAAAAACTTTTTCCATGTTGCCAAAGTGTGCGATTTTACTCATAGATTATATGACGTAATGGAATAAACCCTGCAGTTCAAGTGAAAGTCCATGCTTAAAGCTCTCCTACCACTTATTTATCTTCTAAAATGTTCAGTTTCTCTGTTTCGGTGCTTGTGATGACATTTCACACCTCTGATGCCAATAGAACAACCCGTAAATCTATAGGCTCAGGAGTATTAAGTTCTCGACTCATCTTCAGCAATCGACAACCCAGCATGACTGACCATACTTAAATGAACCAAACTGTGAGTTGTTGCTGTACTGACTGCAGCCATGGGGAGAATTTTATCTGTGGAACCACAGGGTATGTGGGAAGGAGCATAGTGACGTTTTTTGTTTGATTATGTATTTTCCCTTTCATTTTTATGTTCGTTCCTCAGTGCATTAATTTCCATTTTAATCCAAAGAAAGGAAAATAAATAGTCTATTAAACTTTGTTATTTTCAGTCTCTCGCCATCTAAAGGGTTCAAGGGCTCAAGGGCAAGCTTTCTGGAGCTGGGGTTGAACTAGTGAACTTCTGCTCAGTCCAGCATCTTAACGACAGAGTGTTAGTGTCAGCAGGAGGTGATTGTGCTTCCCCTGCTGAGACTCGGTCAACCCAAGGTTTCTTCCTCCTACCTTTGTCTGAGCATTTCTTTCATTGTTGTTGTTGATTCTGTTGCTCAACGGTATGTGGCATTATTTAAGGAACAATGATCTCGAGGACGTTTGTGGCGTTATTTTGTTACAGAAGTGCTATCGGGTAAGATATCTGTTCACCATCATTCATTCGCTCATTTTGCTATCCCAGAGAATATTGTCTAACACGTACTTTACTCACAAAAATTAGCTTGTTGAATCAGTCATCCCTTTAAGCTGCAGCAAACACACTTCTTCATGGGGCATAAACGAACAAGCATGGTGCATTCTAATATTCTAATAAACAGATAATATTTTTTCTTCACATTCAGTAGACTCACCTTGTGACTCTAAGGGGTGTGGCAACCCATACTGTATATATTAGGGAAAAAATAGGTAACACTGCTGCTGAACATTTGTGTGTACATAATACGTCTACTATATTTTATTTATTAATAGTTTGGAATTTAACATGAAAATGGCATAAAAATATGCCAAATGTTTAGAAAGGGTACATGCAAAATGAAAGCCTAACTGAATAAACACACGACATTTCACTTTCAACAGACTTACTCTACCCCGCTCCACACACACAGAACCGCAAATGTCACGCGCTGCCTATGCCTAATTCCATTTCTTCTCCACCAGATTAACTCAAGTGTCACCTTTTCCCCCTCCCACTCAACAAGTCTACCTGGCTGTGATTAACCTCAAGAGTCATTAAATATATAATTGGAATCCTTTACACGTCCCGCATGCGCTTCCAGACCGGAGCTTCAACAACAGCCTATTTCCTAGGTATTCTAGTTTAATGTCAGGACTTTGCACGACTTTGGAATGATTCACGTCCATCAATTTTACTTCGATTGCATGGCATGCATTTAAGGAATCACTGAGGTTTGGGATAAACGAGACCAATCCTGAAGTTTACTTCTAAATAACACAAAAAAAAAAAAAAACCTTTAATCCATTTTATTTGGGCATTTGGCAGTTGCCCTTATCCAGAGTGACTTACATTTGTATTTCGTTATACATGTGAGCAGTTGAGCGTTAAGGGCCTTGCTCAAGGGCACAGTCATGGGATTTGAACCTGGGACCTTCTGAACCATAGTCCAATACCTTAACCACTGAGCTATCCCAGTTAAGAAACATAATAACAATGACGAAAAAGAAAAGAAAATTGAAAAATATAGGTGACATAGCTTCTTAAGGACATATTCTGTACAGTACCAGTATTTTTGTACAAGTACAAAATTCTCTTTTGTACTGACTTTATTGTGGATTTTGTTAGATGACAATTAAAACATTAGTAAAGCTCCAGTAGCTTCTAAACAAGTTGTACAACAGCAGACAGGCGTTTGCTAGCATACGTACTGTTTGCACAAATTCATACAAAATAATACAATATAAAATGTCTAGTTTTTGTACATTTTGGAAAGTGAATAAAAGAATACTCGGAGGCAATTACTGTATGTATACAACAATATATCAGATAACTTCATATATTCATATAGACCTTTTTAAACAATTCTGTGTTATGAATGCAAAAATATAAAAAGTAGCTTTTAAATGTTCTTGGACAAAGGCAAGAAATATAGCTCACAATCATAGCAGCATCTCTGAATGCATAAATAGAGAAGTAGAAGCCTTATCTCAAGCAGCGTATATAAAAGCCATGTTTCTGGGCGGGACAATTAAAGAGTGCACTGACCAATACATGTTCATTTTGTTTTTGTTTTTCTAGCCAAAACTCTGCTACCAAGCACGGTTTCTCCTCGGACAATGTGCTGAGGTTTGGAGGCTTGACATAGGATATTCTGTGCAGGAACCCAGTGTTGTTCCCCAGGTCTGTACACCTGCCGTTGGATATTCTAGATTGCCTTTACTTCATTTAGATCGCAGGATTTTCTTAACCAGATAAGCAAGTTGTCCCCTCAATTTCCAAGGAGTCAAGTGGGGCAGTGAATGTAATGTCTGGAGCTAGTGGCCCACGTATGACAGATCTGCAAAACGATGGTGTAAAGCAACAGTGACATACTGTAAGGCATCCAATTTTATGGTGGTGGTTTAAAAGAATTTAAAAAGACTGATATACCAACTGATGAGCTTTCTGCAGCCCAGGGAGTTTCCACGCATACTCTCTCAACATACTAATATTGGAGTGCTCATTCAGGCAGATTCTTGTTCAACTGAGTCACTTCGACTAGGGCAGGGATCTTTAACTGCATCCAGAAAGGGCTTGTGTGGGTGCAGAACACACACCTGGTTACACATGTTAAATTAGTCAATCTTGGCTTTATGATCATGTGTGGCTTCTGCTTGGTTAAATTGAAAAGTCTGCACCCACACAGGCCCTTTCTGGATCCAGTTTAACACCCCTGCTCTAGGTGGGTACTGTTCCAAACCTGTTTGTTTCATCTAAACCAGTAATCCATGGCTGGTACTTCTGTTGGGTTTGCATTCAAAGGAAACAAAGGAAATTCATAAAATAACTAGTTTTTTTCACTAAAAAACTAGTGAAACAAGTAGTACCATGGTGTAACAAATCATATGTATATTTGGCCTGTGGCAGCGATTGGGACCAGTCTGGATGGTTTAAGTAATAAATAGGTTGTGGGAAATGACAGACCTTCTTGTTGGCACATTCTTGCCTGTTAGCTTGTGGGTCTTAGGCTAAGCGGTGCACTCAACTGCTCCATGAAACCAGACCAAACTCCTTCACAACATCCTTCAAACTTTCAAGATAGCAAAACACATGCTGGAAGAGAAGCTCAGCAGTTTTGAAGGTGATGCATAAGCTTGATAGTGGAATGAACCCAGTGACCTTGGAAATCTGTCGACTAATGTTGTTGTGCTACCTTGCAAGATGGAGAGATCAGCGATAAAATCAACAGCTATGTGGTCCCAGGCTCACTAAGACAAGGGCATTCATTTCTCCACTATGACTACACATACCTTTCATGTTGGTCCAAAAAAAAAAAAAAAATTGGTTCTCAGGAGGTTTTAAGGGTACATAAGTGGTACACATGGTGGTGTATGCCCATGTTGTAAGTCTTTATCTAAGGGCAATTGGCACAAACTGTCAACCACTTAGGTAAGCAGTGGGTGGGGGTTGAGATGGCTGGAATTGGGCTATTTTTTGGTTGATGTCTGGCAGATGATTGTTCATGAGTGATGGGAATTGTAATCTTCTGTGACCATGTTTAAAGGCCTTTAGCCAAGGCATCTAGTGATTCTCTGACATAATGAAATCTCTGACACTTATTGATTTTTTTCCCCAACTAAACCAACTAGATTAAAAGTGAAGGATGCAAATTCCTTGTTGTAAATTGTACACATTTTCTTACAAGATACATACGTAGGCCACTTTTTATGTAAGCCATTATGGGAAGCCACCTAATGAATGTGAAGTATGTCTGCCCACAAGTGACCTGCAAGAAATTAATCATTAAATTACTGTGATTATGTTGGGAATTAAAAGGTCCACTTGATTACAGTGCTGACTATGACCTATTAAATTAGTTCTCTCTGTGTTCCTGCCCAAGGTTAGTTAAAAAAAAAAAAAAAAAGTCACTGCCTGTAAAACATCAACAGTGGATTCTATAGCCAGGATAGGATATAAAAAACGTCCTACTTTATACAGTGTCCCACTCTAATAACTATGTAGTTATACATAATATATACAGTATATACGCATCCATAGAGTCATGTTCCTACTCAGGATACAGTATGTTGTTATAAAACCTTTTAGGTATCCTATTTATGTAAAATATTTGTATATCTCCTCCAGATCTGATGTTTGTACAATAGATGTTTAGCCAGTCTTGATGTTTACTTCTCTTTTTTAATATTAATTTTAAAATCAAGCAATGTCTTTGAAAGAATGGAGTATATTATATAGAGTGCTAATTATGAAATTGTTTAATTAAAATTCTGTTTGTTTTTAGAGAGGTGAGGCAAAAAAAAAAAAAAAAAAACTAAATACAAAAGCAAATAAAAAGACTGTTAATAGTGCTATACATTGGATATCCTGCAAAGGTAGAGGAGTTTATTTTATTTTATGATGTCATTAACATTTTAATAGTTCTTTACTAGCCATGAATATTTAACTGCAAACAAATAAAATAAAATAAAATAAAATAAAATAAAATAAAATAAAATAAAATAAAATAAAATAAGAGGTTGTCTCCTGGGCAAAGATGAGCCCTGAGCCAGTGGAGGTTGTTTACTAAATTACCTTTTAGTTTTTATCAAGAATAACAAAAATGTCACAAACAAAGAATTTTGAACAGAAAAAAAAAGAACAAGTTTCTACACTAGAGATTGTCCTAATGATCAAAAAGTTCATTTTTTATAATAGGTGCCCCCTTCATGCACCTTTGATTTAAAAATTACTGCAGTGATTTTTAATGCAGTGAGTAGCTATTCATTTTTTAAACAAGCATAACAAAAAGATGAAGAAATGTGTTTGGAAAAGATTATGGCATATAGATGATATAAATTCAGATCATCCCTGTCTCTCCTCGCCTCCCCTTTTCACTGTAATCACGTGCTGGAACATCCTGCTTCATTTCAATGCTCAACTTAACCATGAGTTACTGGCAGGTGGCTCTTACCACCAAGGTGAAGGAGAAGACACAGCACAGAGTGTGGGTACTATCTTTTTTTTTTTTTTCCCCCGATTTTCTCTCTAATTTACTCGTGTCCAATTCCGCCCCATCACTAGGGGGCTCACACATTAAGGCTACTACTACCACTCAGTCAGGAGGGCCGAAGACTATCACGTGTTTCCTCCGAACCATGTGACGCCAGCCGACCACCTCTTTTCGAACTGCTCGCTCACGCACCATTGGGGGCGGAGTAACACACTCGGAGGACAGCGCTATCCACTCCTTCTGTTGCGTGAGCTCACAGACGCCCCTGATTAGCTGTAGAGCTGTGATTAATGTGGGAGCACTAAGTACCTCTCATCCCTCCCCTCTGAGAGAGCTCGGCCAATCAGTTCTCTCTAGACCTCCGGCTGCGAGAGGTTACAGCATCACCCGGGAATCTAACTCGCGATCTCCGGATGATAGGGCGAGCACTTTACCACTGCGCCACTCGGAGGCCCCAGTACTGGCATTATCAAGTGCCCACCTTCTGCCTACCCTTGGCCTCCGCAACTTTACAAAGGCTCATGAACATTGTGCTATGTGACCACTAGCCACACACAGTAGCCTACTTAGATGAGGTGGTTTTCCATTTATGTGACTGGCACGACCATCTGCATCACCTCTGTTCTGTCCGAGGGACCCCATAAAGCAGGCCTGATGGCTTAACTCAAAATAGTACCACCTGGGGCTGAAGGACGCAAAGGAATACCTGGAATATTGGCTATAGATATCAGTATAGAAGGGGCATCAGTAGGGAGATATAACCATCCATCTGATTCAGGATGTCGCTGCCAGCCAAGGAACTGAACTCTCTAGACTTTCCTGCCTGTTTCTCACATTCCCTCCCCTTCCCCTCCTCAACATTTTCTGTAAATGAAAGGGCCCCTTTTTCTGTCTCTGTGTCTGTGTTCAGTTTGCCCAGCTCAAGGCTTTACAAGTGTGTCTGTATGTGTGTATTATTATACATACCAATTAGCCATAACATTATGGTCACCTGCCTATTGAGTAGGTCCCCATTTCTGCCACAAAAACAGTAATGACCTGTTTGTTCTGACACTTTTCTGTCGGAACCAGCATTAACATTTTCAGGGTGTCCCCAACTTAAACAGAGTCCTCAACACATCATATCCCTGCTACTTCGAGCCAGTTAGTTAAAATTGTTAAAACCTTTCTGATGAAAGGTGAAACCTTTCACTGGAGGTCTTTAGAAAAATAAACACATCCAATTGCCACTGAATAGCCTCTTTGGCATAGGTATGACCTGGATGACTGAGAATCTTCATTTGCACAATACTGTGTAAACTATTAAAAACCAACCAGGGCTGCTCTACCTGACAGCAAAGGGCTTCTGGCAGCATCTAAATTTGTAGTACGAGGTCACAGGTTAGTAATGCTGTCATTTATCAGATAAAAACGCCAGAAGGGCACCTTTTACAGCGTCGTTTTTGCTTCCACCATCACACTGTGTTAAATAATATAAACTTTGAATTCAAACATTAAAAATATTTTTTAAAAGAAAAATTAAAATTAATGTAGTACTATATAATGAAATTATATCAAAACTTTTAACGAAATTGAGTTAATTTTTTTTTTCACACAATAATGCAGGCATTATAACAGTGGCGGTTCTACACTGATTTACTCCCTGGGCGAGACCGCCTCTTGGTCACGAGTTGGAATGGCCAATGTATATTTACTGAAGACATCAGTCATCACTAGGACATTTTCCAGACCATTCCTATTTGGCTCAAAAACCGTAAAATCAATAGGAAGAATTTTGTTAGGCTGTGATGCCAAAAGGTGTCCCATAAAGCTATGGACGGTGGGATAACAGTCCTTGGACACTTGGCAACGCTCACATGCCTTACACCATTCAGCTACATCCACCTGGCCAGTAGCACCGCTGTCGTAGGAGCGCCAGTGTCCGCTCAACTCCCTGATGGCCATGCTCCTCATGTAACCCTGTCAGCACCTCCTGGAGGACTCGCAAATCAGCTGTCTGACAAGGAAGCGCTTTCAAAACTGCTACGGATGCAGTAGACACCTCCGGCTGTGGAAGATGCTGGAAAGACACAGGGAGTGGCGTTCCAGGAACCATAGCCGCCACTGATGAACCCACATGAAGTTGCCGTGACAGAGCATCTGCATTGCAATTGCTCCTACCTGACCGATATCGAATCTCAAAATTAAAAGAGGCAAGCTGAGCTGCCCAACGTTGTTCGGTGACACCAAGTTTAGCAGAATTCAAATGACTCAGTGGATTATTGTCCGTATAGACAATGCATCGTTGGCCCAGGAGATAATCTCTGAATTTCTCCGGCATGGCCCATTTTAGTGCCAAAAATTCCAACTTCATGGAACTGTAATTTTTCATATTACGTTCATTTGGCTTGAGACCCCGACTGGCATAAGCTATTGGCCTTAGCTTTCCACCTTGCTCTTGGGAAAGAACAGCTCCCAGCCCAGAATGACTTGCATCTACCTCCAAAACAAAAGGTAATGCAAAGTCAGCATACGCCAACACGGGTGCAGTAGTGAGTTTGGTCTTTAGTGCCTCAAAACTGGCACTACACTCCTCTGTCCATACCTCAATTGCACAGGATCTCCTCTTAATCTTAGATCCAGCACCACCCAGGTGCCACCAGCCTATGTAAAGGGGCTGCCAACTTTGCAAAACCATCTATAAAACGTCTGTAATAGCTAGCAAACCCAAGAAATGAGCGCAGCTCTGAGACAGTGGAAGGAGGTCGCCAGTCAGCTACCACCTGGATTTTACCCGGGTCAGTGGGATACACCCTGGTCAGAGATCACATGACCCAAGTACTGCACTGCCCGTTGAAAGAATGCACATTTGGAAAGTTTGACCTTCAGGCCCTCATGCTGCAGCCGACCCAGCACCACCTCAAGTCTCTGCAGATGCTGTTCTACAGTGGAAGAAAACACAATGATGTCGTCAAGATACAGCAGCAAGGACTGACACTGCTGGTCACGAAATATC
>JAAGKR010004599.1:0-59357 GCA_011419295.1 Clarias macrocephalus
TCTCTCTCTCACACACACACACACACTCTCTCTCACACACACACACACACACACACACACACTCTCTCTCTCTCTCTCTCTCTCTCTCTCTCTCACACACACACACACACACACACACACACACACACACACACACTCTCTCTCTCTCTCTCTCTCTCTCTCTCTCTCTCTCTCTCACACACACTCACACACACACACACACACACACACTTTAATTGATTTATTTACAAATATGAGATGATATTATTATTATTTCAGGTTGAAGCCCACAGATGAGAAATGGAAAAAGTCGATCAGATAAAGATGAAGTTTTGTCTTAAAACGACTCCAGCGTGTTAAAATTCACTTATACCACTTTAGCGCTGTTATTTCAGCCAAAGTGAAAATATGAACTAATCCCAGTAAAAATATTTATATTTAAAAAAAAAAAATTAATAAAAATTTCTTTTCTAATTAATATCTATTGGTGCAGGTGTTTGTTTACATTGAGACAGTAGCGCATTAGTAGATTATTTTAAAGTAGATTATTTTAAATCCCACACGTAACTGTTCATAACATCACTCAACACTACTTTAACATTGTGATTTCACGCAGATGAAACTTCAGGCAGAGACAGACAGTTTTGTACAGACAGACAGACAGACAGGCTGAAATGTTTCTGAGACTGGTTTCAGGTCGTCCAGTGTATGAAACATACAGATATCATTGAAAGAGCGAGTTCTGACCCTTGTACAGACTAAACCTTTCTTTTATTTTTATACTATACACTGTAAAGTTGGCAAAACTAAAAAAAAAAAAAATTTAGGTTATCAGTTGCATAAATTTTTTTAGTAATGATGTTTCCAATTTTAAGTAAACAGAACCATCAGTTTTTGAGTTTGTTGAACTCATTCATATTAATCGTTACTTACTTGCATTGCTGAGTAGCCGAACTCGTACTATAATTTTTTTTAGTTGTTGCAAATTAAAAATAAATTGTTGTTGGTCTTTCACCTGCTCCTGGCGATGGGTCGCCACAGCGGGTTGTCACAAGTTTTTACACCAGATGCCGTTCTGAACACGATCCTCCCGTCATTATCTGGGTTTGGGACAGGCACTTGAAACTAGAAAAGTAGCTTGAAAAGTGTCATTTCTACAAACTAAAAAATACCAAAAAGTTCTAAATACTTATCAAGGTCTATTAATTTGAACTAATTGTAATTGTTTCAGTTAACAGGACTCAATATGTTTAATTACTTAAGCATTAGGGTTTAGAGTGTAGAGTGCTGAAGTTGAATAAGGATGTTCCCCTTAAAGTGATTCTCTCCAGAAATATAAATAAGGAACGGTATCGGTATCACATCTTTGATTGTTAGTAGTAGTTAAGGTTCATGTGATTCATGTTTTTTTTTTTTTTTTTTTTTGTCTTGTGTTGTGGTAGTGGTGCCGCTTTGATATGCTTGGTACTTCTCACACCTTTTCTTTGTCACTGCTAATGCTAGAGGACAATTGTACTTATCAGTCTTAAGTAAAGTTTGTTTTTGGTTTTCTACTCTTTATTATGCTTCCTAATCAAACGTGTCTCCACATCTACCCTTGAGTTAACTTTTAAATATTGTCTGTTTTTTGTCTGCCAAAGTCTGTTTGTTCGCCACCTGACCCTCATTTTTTTTTTTTTTTTTTTTTTTTTTTTTTGCACTAAGCTCTTGTGCTCTTGAGTTTAAGTATCTCAGGGTCTTGATCATGATTGTGTGCAGAATGATTAAATGAGAGGAACAGAGGAAACGGTTCAGCACCAGCCGTTATCCGAACATTATACAGGTCTGTCATGATCTCGACAAAGGTGATCCCAGTCCTCACCTAGGGTCACAAGCTCTAAAAGAAATTGGGCTTCTGTTGCAAAAGTGGCTGGACTCTACTGGAACCAGAGATCCAGGAGGAGCTTGAATTAGAGTTGCTGCTTCTCTACATGAAAAAGGTGTCCATGAGGTGGTTCAGGCTTCTGGTTATGATGCCTCTTGGGCGCCTCCCTGCGAAGGTGTTTCAGACATGTTCAGGTGGAAGATGTTTAGGTGGAACTCGGGCAGACCAAGCACTGGGAGCAGCTCTGTATTTCCTGTGGAGGAGCAGAAGAACATGGTTTGAGTGAAGGAGGTTTGGACGTCTCTGTTTTCTGCATCCATGACCCAGACCTACATAACGGGAAGAAAATGTATGAATAATGGAGCTGGTGTCTCCTTTTTAATCAGTTCGTCTGCATTTTTAGATACACTAATTACCTACTAGCTACTACAGCAGCTTCTGACAGTGGGCACCAATTCCAGGTCATGGCATGGACGTTTAACCAGCTTCGACTTTGTTTTTGTCCTTGCTTTGCTGTTTTTGCTTTGGCTAAATGTCCAGTTGGAGCACCAATGCAGCGCCCACTAAACTGGAACAAATTCTCTTTAATTAAGGTCTTATATTCGTTTACAAGCATTCCACAGAGCATGATGCTTCCACCAGCATCGTGCTCACAGCAGTGGGTTACCTCGGGTGTTGGGCTTTAATTGATTTGTGCCATATACATTACTTATAGGATTTAGAGCAAATAGTCCAATTTTAGTCTCTTTAGACCGCTAAACCTTTTGCAAACCCTCCCAGACTTTCTAACTTCTGGCTCCTCTACGTTGTGCATCGGATTTGAGAAGTCATGATGACTTTGAGGCCTGGTTAGTCTTCTCCTGTTTCAGTCACTGAGCTCTGTAGCGTCTCCCCGTTGTACAGTAACTGGTACCTTGGAGACGTTTCTGACAGTTATTCTTCTTCCCTGAGCGTTTATTTCATCTCGATCTTGATAGTGTGCGGATTGTACCATTTGTACTTTTTTATATGGCCCTCTTGAGACTGTTCGAAGCTTCGATGATGTCTTTTTCCAACTTTTTTCTCTTCCTAATGATTTAATATCAAAACTCCAAGGCAGCTTCATGACTAATCTGAGATGACGATGTTGACAATCCCGCGACATTATGTATATTTTTAGGGCGCTAAAGTAATGTGAGATTTATATGACAGCTTATAACTTTCTTTTATGAAAATCTGTGTTGTCTCATTGCTCTATAACATCCAGCATATCTGTATATACAGTGCCAATTGGATGGAAACATCATGCTGTATATCACTATTACATACTGAAGAGTTAACCACTGAAGGTCATTACACTGTTATAACAGGCTTATGTAGCGTTTCTCTGGCTCTTAAGTAAAATGAAGTTCTTATAGTATTTTTTATAAAAGCTTGGCATTATAATAAGTGTGTATGTATGTACAGTATGTTTTCCCTGACCCTAGTGTGATGTCCGGTTCATACGAGTGCTTATAACATTTTTATGAATACCTGCGTCACATCATGGATGCATTACGACCCCTACTGTACCTAGACACGGTCTGAACTCTAAAGTGCTTTTGAATCGACACCTCAGATCATCTATCACTAAGATACATAATACATAAGGTTCTGTAGCCTTATAACCTCTGTGAAGCTCATGAGTAAAGTACCATAAGCTAACTGTAATAATGTCCACTAAGTCTGCTTATAATATGTCATACTGTACTGTCATAACAGTCTTGTTTCAAGAAACAGGTTAAAAAAGTGTTATGTTCGCTTAAAATGTGCTCGATAGATTTATGAGATGTTATGATAGGCTTATAAGGCTGCTATGTAGTATTGTGAACGTCACTATGTCATCAAAAATGTTATGAATTGCATTTTTGGTCAAATGATTGCCTTAAATCTGTGAAATGTGACATAATGTATGGCGAACGGAAAAGAAAAAGTGTGTTTGTGCATATGTATACTGTGTACGGCTGCTCGTGTTAAACGACTCTGTGTTTACAGAGTGTGGTTTTGTTTGAGTCGACCCTAATGCGATGTCATAGCAAGCTGCAAACGGCTAATGGCTCCTAAACACACCGAACGCATCGCAGCAGGACTTTCTCATGTTTCCTGTTTCTCTCGTTTCTCTCCCTCAGTCATGTAGTCCAGGCTCTACAGGGAAGCCATCCGTTATCCTTCATCCACATGCGCATGACTCAGATCCGAGAAATCGGCCTCTGCTGTCAAGTAATCCGGCTGTAATGAGATTTGAGGGACATCAAAGTGCCGTGCCTTTGAGGAAAGAAAATGATCAGGAGGGAAAATAGGTTTGAAATGCAAACGACCTCAGAGCCTCTCCGAGTCACCCACCTCGGCAACGTGAGGGGGAAGTCGAGGCGTGAGTTTAAGACGCACACGTTGATGAAGCACATGCTTCAAAAGTGTGTCTTACCCACCAAGCCACTGAACTCATTTTGATAATGCATGAGATAATGCAAACGAGGGAGCGAAGTAGAAAAAGAAAGAGTAAGATGAAGGACTGCAAACGGGGTCAGAGGAAGCTGTGAAACTTCGCTAGGGTGAGGAAGCAAAGAGTGAGTCATTATATGTGACAGCGTTGAGTCACAAAGGAGACGCATCAATTTATCGGTTGTCTTCTGACAATAAAAAAAAAACAGAAGGAGAGAGAGAGAGAGATTTAGGAAAGGAAAATAGGTCAGAACCGTGTGCGTATTTTTAGGTCAATATATATATATATAAAAAAATATATAAAAAAAACAATAGATTTTTAAATCCTGTCTGTCATTCCAGATGTGGATGAATTGTGTTCTGTTTAAAAAAATAAAATAAAGATAAATGTTTGTTTGAAAAATGCATCAAGTCTTCTTTTACTTAGTGAGGTCCAATCATATACACTAGATAAGTATTTTGTATGTTGTGCAACAGTTCAGCACAGAAAATATGTTTTAAAATATATAATATATATATTTTTTTTATTTAGCTCATTATATAGCTTCTACTGTGTATGTTATATAGGGGTTGGACAATGAAACTGAAGCACCTGGTTTTAGACCATATTACACATACACACGTGTAAGGCCTCCTTTTGCGACCAATACAGCATCAATTCATCTTGAGAATGACGGATACACGTCCTGCACAATGGCCAGAGGGATTTTGAGCCGTTCTTCTTGCAGAATAGTGTCCAGGTCACTATGTGATGCTGGTGGAGGAAAACGTTTCCTGACTCGCTCCTCCAAAAACACCCCAAAGTGGCTCAATAATATTTAGATCTGGTGACTGTGCAGGACATGGGGGATGTTCAACTTTTGGGAGATGCCACCAGTCTTGCTGTGTGTTTTGGTGCATTAGCATCATGATACACGGCACCGCCTTCAGGATACAATGTTTAAACCATTGTTTAGTCCTTGACAGTGACGCCCATCTAGCACAAGTATTGGGCCGAGGGAATGCCATGATATTGCAGCCCAAACCATCACTGATTCGCCCCCATGCTTCACTCTGGGCATGCAACAGTCTGGGTGGTGCAGTCGCTTCTTTGGGGCGTCTCCACACCGTAACTCTCCCGGATGTGGGAAAGACAGTGAAGGTGGACTCATCAAAGAGCAATACATGTTTCACATTGTCCACAGCACAAGATTTTCACTGCTGTCACCAATGAAACCAATGTTTGGCATCGGCACAAGTGACCAAAGTTTGGCAATAGCGGCCCGGCCATGTACATCAACCCTGTAGAGCTCCAGACGAACAGTTTTGGTGGAAACAGAAGAGTTGAGGTGCACATTTAATTCTGCAGTGAGTTGGCCAGCTGTGGTTTTATGCTTTTTGGATACACTGCGGGTTCGCACCCGGACATCCCTTTCAGACAGCTTCCTCTCGCGTCCACAGTTACGCCTGTTGGATGTGGTTCGTCCTTCTTGGTGGTACGCTGACATCACCCTGGATACTGTGGCTCCTGATGCATCACAAAGACTTGCTGTCTCGGTCACAGATGCGCCAGCGAGACGCGCACCAACAATTTGTTATCTTTTGAATTCTGATGTGTGACCCATAATGTTGTGTGCATTGCAATATTTTCAGCAAAACTGTGCTATTACTCTGCTAATTAAACCTTCACACTCTGCTCTTACTGGTGGAATGTGCAGTCAATGAAGATGGATTGCACAGGCTGGTCGAATTTAGCCATGAAACCTCCAACACTAAATTGGCCACTGTTTCAATTTCATTGTCCAAGGGGTTGTACAAATGGGAAAAAAAAAAAATTGCCAGTGCTGTGGGGTTGCTCAACATTTCAGTGAGGGCATTTAGGGGTATCTGGAATTTAGGAGTTCTCACAGTTTTGCTCCATGAGGGTTATAGTTACAGAGCCATTCTGTGTATTCAGCCTTTGTGACAGCTGAACTTTTACTTTTGCTTCTGTGGCTTTAAGAGATATCATTCTTGTATAGGTGTTCAGTTACATAACACCCACACAAATCTTTCATGTTTCCTGGTCAAATATGTACACTAAAGGTGCCTTTTATTGTTTCATGCGACTGACAAGAAAAAGGACATTTTAGCTACGTTTAGGTCTAAGTGTATATTTTCATATACAGTACATGTGCCTGTGTGAAGGTGGAAGCGAGCTCACACTACAGGAGGCTGTGATTAGTGTTGAGCCAGTTCACTACAGCGGGAGATCGGGATCAAAGAGGACCTGATGATGGTTCTGATATCCTGCAGTGTCTTTTAGTCGAACAACAAACGTGCTCTGAAATCATTTCTCCGGCTCAAGCAGTGCATAATCAAATAGACGCTAATGCAATCAGGGTCACTTTGGCATTTAACGAACCCACAAAATGTATATTATATGAGCACACCGTTATATATACTGATCAGCCATAATATTAACACCACAAACTAATAATATTGATTAACAATACCAGTAAATTGGTGACAGGATCCAAAGCAAGTGCCAGATCACGATCCGGGATACACTGGATGAACCAGTCTGATCCCTCACAGACCCTGTGGAGGCACATGCTGGGGGGCCAGAGCTGGCCAGGCGGCACGAGGGAAACCTAGGCAATACTGGACATAATAATTTGTGCTGTAATTTTATGGCTGATCAATGTACACTGTCAATCAAGCCATTTTCTTTTGGACACACCGCTTCTCAAAATTGATTAGGTGATCAATATAGTGTGTAGTCAATGGTCAAAGGCTAATGATGGTACACCCCTGTCTGTTATGATTTCTGTACCTCAGTGACTATTGCCCTTTATGATGAAGTGGTTTGAAAGCATCGTCAGAGACTTCAACACCTCTTAATTTCCTCACACCTTGGACCCATTACAATTGCCATACTGTTTTAATCACATACAAGCCTGAGCCATCTAAACATCTGGAAGGGAAATCATGTTAAAATGCTAATTATTGACTACAGTTCAGCATTTAGAGGAACCTGGGACTCGTCCCTTCCCTGTGTCAGGGGATCTCCAACTTCTTGACAGTCAGACCACAAGCCATACAAATAAGCAGACATGTCCTCTAACCTCAGTTCTGGAATCCCCCAGGGTTGTGTCCTGAGCCCTCTGCTGTACTCATTGTATACTGTATGGCTACTTCCAACTCTTCCATCATCAAGTTTGCAACAAAACCGTTGTGGTGGTCCTGACCACTAATGTTGTTGAGAAGCCTGGAGAACTTGTACAACCTACTTCTGATAATCAGCAAGACAGAGGCGGGGGCTCCAGCAATAAGTACGAGAAGAGCTACTACCTGCTTAAGCTCAACAGATCACCAATGGAAAATCTTTCTTGTTATGATCTTGTCACACCAATCCCTGGTGAAAAGGAAGACCCGTCAATGTCTCTAGTACTGTAGATGCTGAAGAGATTTCAAACTGAGATCAGATGAGCACACCATCTGCATTGAGCTCCCTGAACTTCACACTGTCTGAAGCAAGCAGTGCTGGACCAAGGCCAGAAGGATGAGTAAAGAACCTCAGCCATCTGACCAACAGACTTCCTGAAGTCTGTCACAGAGAGAATGATGATTGGATTCTTCCCACAGGCCATTCAGACCGTCAACTAAGAAAACACCCAGAAGTAGATCTTGGAACGGGACTAACACCCTGTACATATATGCAATTTATTCCAAATATGGCCTTCACAAATACTGGCATGTCCACCTATCTTTTATATCCCTTGTATGTTCGTAGCATTGAAATTATAAGTTTCTATCTGACTTTTTTGATCAAATTGAGTTATTTATATATTTTTATTCTGTGACACTGTATTAACATGACATTTCTTTAAAATGTATTAAGTGATTTTCATTTTGGATTCTTTATTTGGAAAATTAAAAGACAAGCACATTAATGCTTTAATGGCAAGCAAAACCCTTGAAACTCAATATCACAAAAGCATTCAGCATGCAGACAAAAGTTTATAATTATGACTAATAGCATATTTGACTTGAATTAACATATCTTTATATATATATATATATATATATATATATATATATATATATATATATATATTCAGATTCTTGACTCACATAGGAATACCATAATAGAAAGTTAGAAATAGACCGACAGACAGACAGACAGACAGAGACAGCAAGGTCCATCAATTCCACCTTCCTTGCCAAATTCTTCCCACTCAGTGATCTGAGGTGTCTCTGGGCTGCTGCATGCATTAATAATGATTGTATATACTGCAATTGTCCAGTTTCTATTTTCCAGAAACCAATTCTTTGAGCGTTTCCAGATAGGATCATTTCATGTCTCATTAAGCTGTGTGTTTTCCCCAAAGACCAAGCCCATTATTTTTTTGCAGAGGTTTGGACCTTGGAAAAGCGACAGAGGAATGGAAATAGATTTTCGCTACAAGGCACCCAGAGGTGAACCTTCACCTCAGAACCTTTACCGCAGAACCTTCACCTGAGAGATTTCTGAGGCTCTGCTCCATCTGGTGTCTCATCCATACTTAAAATTACACCATACCCTCATCATTTCTGAATTTTCAATTCACCTGAGGAGGATGCTATATTACAATTCTGGACAAGATACAGTACATGAGCTAATTTCCGTTTTGGAGTGGAGAATTTAAGGGTTTATATGCGAATCGGGATCATGTAAAAATGTTATATATAATATAAATGTATTTTTAAAAAATAAGACCACTTAAGGTCATGTGTCACGGGTACTTTTGTCAAGGGCAGAACACAAAGTGAGAACCCTGCAGAGAAAACCACCACAGTGCTCGCGCTCAAGTGGCTTATTGCTTTGGTCTTATAAAATGTTGCAGATGGCTTGGAGCCTATCCCAGGAGACACGGGGTGGGGTACACCCTGACCAGGGTGCCAAGCCACACTCATTCACGCTACGGATAAACCGGAAGCGCCAATTAGTCTACTCCACATGTCTTTGAACTGTGAGAGGAAACCAAAGCACCTGGAGGAAAGCCAAGAAGCACGGGGAAAACATGCAAACCCCACGCATACAGACCTGAGGTGGGAATTTTTACGGTGCTGTGGGAAACCCCCCCCCCTCAGATGGCAATAGGAAGAAACCTTGAACAGATCCAGACACAACAGGGAACCCATCCTCATTTGGGATTGTTTTGCAGTCACACTGTGTGTTAGGCGGCTAGAAGTTCATGATGGAAGTTTTTAAGTTAATATGGAGTCCAGGACCGTCTTCATGGTAAAGTGGAACCGTCCCCCAGTCACCACTCGCATCCCAAGCAGAACTAAATTGACCTAACCATTGCACCACAGTGCCACCTTCAATGAATTATATTTTTTTGTAATGTTTGCAGGAAACCATTAAAGAGTTCTTCAGCTACTGTACATAATGTAGACTGTTGACAGTAGGCCTTTGTTGCTAAGTAACATTACAAACAATGATCTGGGTGTTACCTGGACATAACATTCAATTACCCATAGTGCATTTGTACAGGATTGAACTGTGTCTGTGTGCGGTGCGAGATTTATCCTGACAAAGTGAGGCAGGAACAAGATATTTCATGAATAAGGTGATTCTTCTTGACGGTCCTTTTTCTTTTCTCATTTGACCTCATCTTCCATATATCCCACTGTCACATGTCCAGGGCAGAGGCGTTTATGTTTGCTATTTATTGCTAGCATGACAGGCTGTGATTTAAAAATATAAGAAAAAAAAGAGAGACAGGACAGACATGAGGGAATAACTAATGATGGAAGAACTGTAATAACAAGAACTTGTATCTTGGAGGTCCCCCAAGATTAAATGTAACTATAATTACTAGACAATGCAGGCTGTTCAATGATGAAGAAAATAAAATGCAATAAATAGCAAATGATTGCAGTGTATGAGATGTAAAATACTTGAATGTGCTGTTATAAGAAAATAATCAAGGTCTGGGTATCAGATGTTCCTGATAATCTTATCGTGCCCTGATTGGAGACTTTACTATAATTAGAAGAAGATCGAATTTCCTCATCTTTTCATCTTTTCAACAGATGTACTTCCTGAATAAATGTTTATCTGATTGTCAGTTTCCGTGGATTTACTGTATATAAAAAAAAAGAATAAAAAAAAAAAGTCTTGAGCTCCCCCTTATTTCTTCATATTAATTTAAATTAAATGATGTACATTCAAATAAAGAATTGGGAACAAATCTTTTACTGCAACAGGCTGCAAAGTGACAGTGGTGTAGTGGTTAGCGCTGTCGCCTTGCACCTCCAGGGTCCGGGTTCGATTCCCGGCCAGGTTCGATTCCCATCTCTGTGTGCATGGAGTTTGCATGTTCTCCCCGTGCTTGGTGGATTTCTGGTGGTACTCCAGTTTCCTCCCACAGTCCAAAAACATGTAGGTTCGATTAATTGACGTTCCCAAATTGGCCGTAGTGTGTGAATGAGTGTGTGAGTGTGTGTGTCCTGCGATGGATTGGCACCCTGTCCAGTGTGTACCCCACCTTGTGCCCAAAGTCTCCTGGGATAGGCTCCAGGCCCCCGTGACCCTGAATACAGGATTAAGTGGTATAGATGAGTGAGTGAGGCTGCAAAGTATCTAAAGATAATATTTAAATATGGATTGTTTGTTTATGTAACAATAGAACTTCAGCAGCGACCTCGTTTCCCCTCTCGTCTGTTCCAACCACTCAGCATTCAGCATCACCAGTACACTAATCATGGCCTGGTCATCATCTGTCATCATCTGCTCCTGTTTCTCACTGGTTCCTGCCTTAAGTTAGATGTTTTTTATGCTTGAATGATTCACAGGTCACTGTGTGGCTTAACAAACAAAAAACATTCTTTGAAACTGCTCAGGTACAGATACAGGGACTGGACTGAAAATGAGAGACTCATGACTATATTAAAAATACTCTATAAGAAAGTCTTGCTTCTTAACTAGGATTTAAAATGCAAGAGGTCCAAGAACTGCTAGCTCTATCCAGAAACCATGACTTCTTTCCGTAATCAGACGTGGACAGTCTATGCTGTTTATTGCATTTAGAAATGTATAATAGAAATGTGTTAAATAGTGGCCGCACCCATTGGACAGTCATATCACCTTATTTAAAAAAAGCCCAACTTTAAAAAACATAAAACCCAGAGCAGAAAAACAACTCCTAAAACACTCACTGGTACCTGCCTAGAACTGAAAATATTATGAAAATATTATGAAACTACACTGAAAACTATTTAAACAAAAAAACTTTTTTGAATTTAATTCAAGGCATCAGTTCATCATCTGGAAACTGTCTGATTCACACGGGACCTCGGGTTTATAGTCAGAGCAGCACAGAAGGCTCAAGGCTGATTTTATTGTTCCACTCACTCAGGCAACTCTGAAAATAACCCGAGGATAGAATATGACAGCCGCCAAGAGCATTAACTTTTTTTTTTTTCAGGTTTTATTTCCTTCACAAATTCGAATACAATATGAATGTAATAAAGTTCCTTTTTAAACTTGTCAAAGTTGGAAATCACCCTTAACAGATCCAGACAGGTGGTTAATTATAGTAACCCACTACCTGGTATTTTGCCGTATCTTCTGACAGAAAGTACTCTGAATGTTTTAAGTCACTGGTGCAAAACTGTCGGCACCCCTTGAATCGTATGTATGTAAAAGCAGCTTCTGTAGTTTCAGTTGGTCAAGAAGTGCTGATTATAACAGTTTTATATAGTGTACATGATGTAAGTCTTTTGTTGTATTCAGGAGGGTCATTACTGGAAATGGGCCAAGGCATTGTTAAAGTCCGGAAGGTGGTGCTGATCTGTCAACTTTACAGAAGAAATGAGGCTGAAAAAAATAATTAATGGGCGTGATCGAAGGTCACTTAAACATTTGGTGAAGTTGCAACAAGAAAAGGCTAGAAACCAGAGCTGTGGTTCACTCACTCTCACACACACTCACACACACACACACACACACACACACACACACACACACACACACACACACACACACACACACACACACACACACACACACATTGTGATGAGAACTCACAGGATTGGGACTAAACAGTTGTGTATCCATAGCAAATCCACTTCAGTTTGCTAGGGAGCATAAAGACTGGACTTTGGAGTGATGGAAACAGGTCATGTGATCTGATGAGTCCAGACTGAGCTTATTCCAGAGTGACGGGCGTGTCGGGGTAAGAAGGGAAGCGCATGAAGTGATGCTCCCATCACGCATAGTGTCCACTGTACAAGCCTGGAGACAGTGTTATGATCTGGGGTGGCTTCAGTCGCTCAGGTCGAGACTTAGCAACGTTATGTGGAGATAAAATGAAGTCACATGACCACCTGCATGTACTGCATCACCAGGATATCTCAAATTGTTGGACTCAAATTGTGAAAGAGTGGTTCTGGGAGCATGAGGAATCATTTTCACACATGAACTTGAGTATTAAGTCGAAAAGGGTTTACAATCTTTATTAGCTTTAATAGGTCTCAATAATGTACAGACTGCATAGTGTACATAAGGAACAGCATTTCAGTGTTGGGTGTAACGCGTTAGAGGACTCGGATGACTTTTTTGATGTTACTTAGTTACTTTTTCAAAAATGTAATTCGTTATTCAGACAATTCATGTAATCCGTGAGCCAGACAGCAGTCATTCTCAATCCATTAGTGTGTGTGTGTGTGTGTGTGTGTGTGTGTGTGTGTGTGTGTGTGTGAGACATCCTACAAGCCCCGCCCCCTGATACCCCCCCTCCCCCCACCTCTGTTATACCTCTATCTCACCTATGCGGTTCGACTATGTGAGGACCGACGTGCGGAAAGATGGAAACCTAATCAAAGCCCCGAAACTGGCGGTGACTCATGATGAACCGTACTTAAGAGTAATCTGAACAGTAGTTAACAGATTATGGGCCAAACTTCACTGAGTGATGATGGTAGAATAATTATAAAGGTCTTGACTAAAACAACATGCATGAGGAAGCACAAAGGAGTTTTCATTTCCTGCAACGGGAAAGTACTCGAACTAGTTACTTTTATCAGAAAGTAACGCTGTAATATAACGGATTACTTTTCGAAGACAGTCATTTTGTAATGTAATTAGTTACTTTAAAAAGTAACGGCCCCCAACACTGGTGCTTTTACAGGAAAACAATCAACAGCAATGTGTCGTGTTGCGAGTTGCTGAGACAATCCCAAAATAAAGTTGATTAATTTCTTTAACAACATGCTCCAACATATTTGAATTCCTCTTTTATACCACTATTATACTTCTGAACTCTTTATCTTATACTCATATGATCGTTCATTAAAGTGTCAGGGCATTTTATCCATTCATAGCTACATTGTCATGTTAATGAGGTTGAAAAATCTTTTCTGAAGATTAGCAGAAATTGTTAAATTCCTTCCATTTCCTTTATTAAATAATAACGCATTTTATATTCAGCAGTTCAAATTATGTGCCTGGTCCATTACACAAGTCTCTATAGCTGTTGCTATGGAAACGATGAAATATTTGAATATATGCGGTATTTATGACATAAAATCTAAAAGATAAATTACTATATATACACCTATATATAGGTTTTTCTGGACAGTAATTTAGATTTTTAGAAAAGCTCATATAGATTTAAATTAAGTTATCTAACGCTAATTAATCTTTGAAAGAAATACAAGATGCAGTGAAGGAAAGGGACATAAAACAGAAATAAGACACTTTTGATGAAGATAAGTTTCAAGTCTTGTCAGACGCTTATTCGTTTCATGCCACATTACACTTCCTGCCATATTGAGGAAACTGAGATTTGGAGAGAGAGAAATTCCATAAGCGTACGTGACTAAGTGCAGTCTGATCACTGGATCACTAGACCGTGCTTAGACATTAGCCTCTGACCAGGAGTTGATAGTAACGGGTAAGATTATATTTTGAAATAATAATGTATATATGAGGAAAGTGATGCCTGGAGCGGCGTCCTGAAGTCCCGCATTCCAAACTCTTTGTGTGGCTTTATTATTATTATTATTATTTTTCTCCCCCCCGCTGACCTTCTATGTGAGAGATTCTCTGAAGTCCTCTCTTAAAACAAACCTTCGGTATCAAAGGGCAACACTTCACATTAATTCATTCTATAGGCCTTTCCTGAAGGGATCATTTACTGCGCCGCTCATTAGGCGCTTTTTTGGATGATACAGTGCTGTATGAACTTCTCAAACACCCATTTCTTGAGAGATTTCCTGCATAGCATTGGACGAGCTTCACCTCAGAACCTTCACCTCCGTGCTCCCGAGGCTCTGCTCCATCTGGAGACTCATCCATATGCTAATATATCGTACATCATTCCCATTTCTGTAGCTCCGGAGAACCACATATCACCATCCAGGATATACAGTAATACATGAGCATCTGCTGCGAGTAAGAGCATCTGTTGAATAATTTATCTTAGAGAAATGTGTCATTTTGGTATTGTTGGAGAACGTACACGAACACGGTAAAGGCATATCCATCATGCAAGTATTAAACAATATGACATGCTCAAGAGTCAGCCGCACTCCAGTGACAGCACCAGCATCAGCACCACACCTCCTCCAGCACCATCATACGGTAGTCATGCTCTCCCAGGACGTTCTGGACACGTTTACCAGACTGATGCGCTGAAGTCAGTGCAGGTCATGGCTCATACAGTATGAGGGCGTTCAAGTCAAACCAGGGCTGGTGATAAACGTACTGATAAATCCTTCTACCTTGATGTTCTCCAAGCACTAGTGAGAAACATTAGGATAAGTGCACTAGTGTAGCAGGGGGTTATATAGAGAAATAAAGGGAGTTTTTACTCGTACACGAACTGTGTTCTGTTATTCTGCGCAATCAAATGTCTCCATTTGGCTTGAATGGCCTTTGTTGAAATAAATGTAACTAAATGTGTTTAAATAAATTAGGGTTTATTTCTTAGAAAAATTAGCATGCTTAGGAAATGTTCATTTATTCATTCATCTTCTTCAGTATACCTCTTATCCTGTAGTTGCAGGGACTCGGAACCCTGGAGCATCTAAACACAGACCCGAGGTGGAAACCGGACCCTCGAGCATGGAGGTGCGAGGCCGCCTCGTAGGAAATGTTAGTGAAACAAAACTTTAGCGCGTAAGTGTACATGGCATGAAGACCAATTTTTGTATGCGCATTTCCTGAAGTCAACAACACAAAAAAATGTTCAGTGTTGCTTCAGATGTATGTGAATGATGTTGCATAACAATGAAAGCGTGCATCTTTGCTGCACTCATCACAGTTTGTATTTGTGTTTGCATTCTTCAACTTCCGAAAGCTCCATTTATGTGAAATGACTCAGAGTCGACTCATTCGGCACCATCACAAATCCCCCTTACACGCAAGCTTTAGACATCTGTGCATGTTCGTGTCCCGCAGGCTGAACCGGTATAGGCTCTGTTTTGAATTTAGACAGCGCATAATATCTAAGCACCTAATAAAGATTAGATTAGTGTAATCAAGCTCGAAATCTTTGGTTTATGACATTTTTGTTCACATGCAGATATTTAAGGTCTATTATGATTATGATTGTGATTTTCTGTCTCTTCGTCCACAGCCTTTTGGCGACCTGAGATGATCCAGGGTTAAGTGGTTGATTCGAGGATAGAGATTCAGTAGATCTCATTTAGGCTGATGGCCGTGAGGAAGTGATGAGATCAGCCCTCAGGGGTGCACGTCACAGCACACGTGCCACCACTGTCACACTTTTGCTGCAAGTGGACAAATGAACATGCTCTGAAATGGCCCTGACCCTCGGCAAAGTGAATGTCTGACCAATGCGTTATAGCGAATGAGAGGTGTGTGTGTGTGTGTGTGTGTGTGTGTGTGTGTGTGTGTGTGTGTGAGACAATATGCCACTATGTAAAGAGAGACTCTAAGGAAATGAGCACTGATTTGATTAATACGTATGATTTATTTAAGAAAGCAGGGTTTGTCACGCCTAATTTCTCAGCTGATTGCATCGCCGCCTTCTTTTTTCGGATTTCTTTTTCTTTCTGTGCGCTCCATGAATATGCTTTCTTCTTCCTAAGCGCTTTCTTTTTATACTTTGGATCATTTAGCAGAGTGCTGTTGATTTCGCTCTTAATTAATTTTATGGAACAGCAGCGCTGATAATACAGCAGCAACAAATCACAGGTTGATATTAACACGCTCGCTCTAATATCGTTAACGTTTCCATAGTAACCACGGCTTCATGGGAATTTAAATACAGGTGTTTAATTCTTTTTTTTTATTATTTCATAATTAATGTTTTAATGTTTCGCTTAACATTTGTGGACGGAGTCTCCGGTGTCAGAGCTTTGTAACAGTCGGACGTTTTCTCCAATGGACTAGAAAGAGATAAAGAAAGAGAGAAGCTGGTAAAGAAGTGACTGTTTAGAGCTGCTCTAACAGCAGCTGATTTGTTTCATGTAACTAGAACCGGATAAAAATTATGACATTTAAAAAAATAATAATAACAATAATATATAAAAATAGTAATCATTAGCAAATTGATGTAGAAATTTAAGACCAATTACTGCACTGTAAGGAGACAGTAATGCCACATTGCTAATTAGTTTTCCTATAACGGCATGAGAAAGGCTGATTAGGAGAACCAGAATAATCGGCCTTGAGCCACGCAGTAAATTTCACGTTAGCGTTGTAATTTTGGTCTGATGTTTCAGCACAGGCTTCACGCAGCTGCACTCCGAGCTTAATATTCTCTCTCACACACACACGCAGATGTATCGATCTTGCCCCTGCCTCCCACTGCAGGAGGCGATGAGACAGGGGGAGCAGCCCTCTGAGATACCTAATTGGCCGACCGAGTCCAGGCTGGTCAAAATGACGAATGCGCAGGTTTACAGTTAGACCAGCGCGGCCCTCTCCGGCTTTAATCAATATGGACAGCGGAGAAGAAAAAAGGATGAGTAGAAAAGGTCAGATTAAAGTAGAGACGTGCGATAGAGCAAGATGCAAGTAAACGAGACTTGTTTGCATCAGCACCGAGCCGGTATGAGAGCGAAGCAGCTGCTGAGACTTTTCGGAGAAATTTCCAGCTAGCCCATCTTTTTCTCATCGTCAAGCTGCTTCGAGTTTAGCGTTAGTCATTTTCAAAGCATTTGTAGAATCATAATGAATGACTTGAGTTAGGACGTTTCGAAATGACCGTATGTGGCCACCTTAGTGTTTGATGTTTACATTGATCCTAATATTCCATTAATAATTTTAATAATGCAATCGCAGAACAATAAAAATGCTTCAAATATACACCTCAATCTGAGCAGTTTGACCTGATCAGAATGAAAGGTGTGGTGTAAAGCTTTTGCTAATCCGTTCGATAGATAAATATTAGCCATGTTGACCTTTGATCTGCTTATTTCTCTCTTCTTGGAATAAAAGAGCACGTTTGCCCCATATTGCCTCACATGATGTACCAAGCTTACCAGGAGGGAAATTTAGCTTCCGTTCCTGATCTGTAAACTCTGTGAGACCAAACTCCTCTCTCCCACCGGTCTTCACTCTAGCTGAGGAAGCAGATCTGATTGGCTCACGTTTCACACTTAGTAAAGCATCTAACCAATCATGGATGAGACTGAATGCTTGGAACCGATCGTAACGCAGAAGGTGCAATTTATCGGAGAAAGTGGGAAACCCCATGTAGGCCTTGGAGAAAAACACTTCGTCTTTTCCTTCTCCTTCTTCCACATTAATCACTTTACAGCAGGAAGAACCACTTTGCTCCGTCAAAACAGCTATATTCGGATTAAATGCTTTGAGCACGTAAACACACATCATATCGTATCAGAGTCCACGTGCTGTAAATATTATAGTAGAGATAAATAGCATCTCTAATCGGAATGATTTCAATCACAATCATAAAAGTATATATTGCTCATGAGAGCTGGTGTGAGAGATATTTGCTATTTCTGTCCTGTAGGGTTCGATTATCTTCAAGAGTAGTACAGCGAAATGTGAAAACACTTCAGGAATGAAAATAAAGGGCCAGTTTAAGCATAAACAATGTTAATACTGTCTTTATTTAAAAATGAGCTATAACTTTTTATATTGTTTTAGACCTGTTGGTGTAGGAGCCTGCTGTGTAATACTTAATAATAAAAATAAGAGACACACCGTGGGTTTGTCATTATGGACGTCCCAAGTGAGTGTGTGGGGCTTTCAGATGACGTTAACAGAAACAATACACCTCTTGTTGTGTGTGGTTGTGTTTGTTTTGTTTGTTTTGTTTGTTTGTTTGTTTGTTTGTTTGTTTGTTTGTTTGTTTGTTTGTTTTGGTAGATATACAGTAACAGCCCAAGTGCCGTTTTATGTCAGTTCAATTAAATTGTACTTGTACGTTTGTACCTGATTTCAAACAGGATGTTACCTAGTGTCAACGCCCACACACAAGCACTTTCAGCAAGAACACACATCTGATAACATTACGTCATCGTAAACATCACGACGATTCTGTATCGCCTTTGAACCATCCGTGTTGTTTTGTTCGCGGCTAATGTGAGCTAGCATGCTAAGTAGCGTCTAACACAAGGCTGAATCCCAAATCCCCCTCTACAGTAACTCCTGATCAAGGGCACTACTTGGTGTGAGGAACAAGGGATTGTACACCCTAAATAGCGCACTAGCTTTCACCTGTTTGGAATTTAACCCCGGAACAGTTAGTTAGTTAGTTAGTTATTCATTCATTAGAAAGCTTGAAATGTCAGTATTAGTTAACGTTACCTGCACGTCATTTATATGAAGTGTAAAACATGGCAAGTTCCATAGCATGGACTCATCTGCAGCAGAGCCAGTGAATGCTAATGCTAACACAATGCTAGCAAACGGTGGCAAATCCAGGAGCAATCACATATTTGATAACAAATCAAACTTCTACAAATGAATATCCTGATTACCTTCTTCACACGCTTGTTCCTTTTTTTAATTTTTTTTATACTAAGCTGCAAACACCTCTACAACATACTGCATAAAACATAGAGCATCAGCAGAGTTGCTAGGTTATCAATCAATCAGTTGCTAGGTTACTTTTTCATTATTATTATTATTATTATTATTATTATTATTATTATTATTATTATTATTATTTTGAGGAGAGATTTTTCCTGATTTTCTCCCTAATTTAGTCCTATCCAATTCCCTCCTGTCATTAAAGGCTCCAAGGCATCAAAGCTACAACTAGGGCTACCTGCCCTACTTTACAATCCCCTTATGTACACTACACTGCACATACTTCAGGATCCTCCCACCTTATTTAATCACAAGCAAAATGTTGTGTAACGACTGTGTAATTACTTGTACAGTGTTTTTATGTTGGTCTGTACTCTGAGAGCTACAAACAGCCGGAACCAAATTCCTTGTGTGTCTCAACATACTTGCCGAATAAAACACGATTCCGATTCGGATTCTGCCAGTCAGAGACGCGAAGACACGACGTGACACGAGCCAGCCGCATCTTTTTAAACTGCTCACTCATGCATCATTGGGAGCGGTATAACACACTGTCCGCTCCTTCCACTTGCGTGAGCTCGTGATTGCGTGATTGGCTGTAGATCCACGAGTGATGCGAGAGCTCTAGAGGATCATGGTGTCATGTTATTTTCCAAGCAGCCAATCAGCTCTCTCCAGTCCCCCGGCTGCGTCCTGAGTCTCCTGATGATGCAAAGCAGGCTTAAAAGTAATAGATCAGTTTTATATTAAGCAATTCATCCCTATAAATGTCTCCATATTAATCAAATAAAACGGCAAGGAAAAACTCCCTGAGAGGACGTGAGGAACAAACCTACCGAATTATAATTATAATAATATTTTTACAGCATAATTGTAAATCATTCCCTTCCATAACTGTTCATTGTAAAGTGCAAATGTGTTACCAAGAACTTATGCATATGATATTCATATTCCAATTATCATTTGAACTTTTGAAATTATCGACTGTTCAGTGATGGAGACTCGAGTCCTGAGACTATCCAAGAAAACACATCGACAGCCATGATTTATGGTTCCCACAGGCTACTATCCACAAGTGATCTCACGGGGATCTTTAATCTGTTCATCTGCAGTCATCCTTAGCGGAAAAACTTAAACAGCCTGGCAGGTTCGGCAAATATTAGTTCCTTTGCTCTACAGAAACCCTGCTCACGTGTAATGAGGCTCTTTTTAGCTGATGTGGCTGTAAAAATAGGCATATAGATCTTCCGAGCTGCACTGATCTCTCCCCGTGAGCAGCACCCCAAAGGATGTGAGCAGCAGGGACTCGAGAAGAAAGATTTCAGCGACTCATCATGTGTGTGCATTTAAAATAATACGATTAAGGAAATATATTCTAGCTGCCATCCAAGACACATAAACAGTCCGTATTGAGAGGACGGTGGACGGGTTTAGGAAAACAGTCGTGCGCAGGATGTCTGTCGAAGCTTACAGAACAGAAACGAAATGTGTTTGCATAGATCGTTATATAATTCTTTCTTGCGTGTGTTTTTCCATAAAGTCGCACACTGCTGGGCTTTCAGCATGAAAATCACTGGAATGATTTACTGTATATACTGAATGTCAAGATGCTCAATAATGTCATTAACAAGGGGAAAATGGAGCAAATGACTCATTTTAATTAATGATTAATATAAGAAAAAAATCATTATAAGGAGTCATTTGAAATTTTATTTTATTTAATATGAGGGAAAATACAGTGCTTTCAAATGACGCATTTCAATGGATGGACAAACGGACGGACGGCTAGATAGATAGATACTTTGATATCTTCAATCCCGAAGGAAAAGGTTTAAAGATTACTGATTAAAAGGAGTCATTTGAACTGGTAATCTGTAAAAACTACGACTTCTAATGACTAAATTCAACTGAGTTATTCATTATAAGGAGTCATCTGAAGTTGTAATTACTCACTCACTCACTCACTCACTCATCGTGGATACTGCGTTATCCTGTATTCAGGGCAGGGTGGATGCGGGGGTGCAGCAGTAGTAGGGATGGGAAAGGGGGCATCTGGAGCCTATACCAGGAGACTTGGGGCACGAGGCAGGGTACACCCTGGGTGCCAACACACACACACACACACACACACACACACACACACACACACACACACACACACACACACACACACACGCGCGCTCACTCACACAAGTGGTAATTAATACATGACATTAATACATGAAAAAATAACATATTTTTAAATGACTCGTGTTATTAAATTAACAGATTTTTTATTAATGAGTAATTTAAAGGATATTTAACATGGGAAGAAAGCTTTGCAGCCAAATGAGCCATTTTAACAAAAACTGCATTTTAGAAACTGATATAGTACTAATATAAGGAAATGATGTCTTATAAGCAGTCTTAAAAAAAATTTAATGACTAAGGTTCATTATAAGGAGACTCCGTTTTTTGTTAATCAATAGCTTCTATCATCAAATGATTTGTTGTAAGGGGTCATTTGCAAATTGAATTAATACGAGAAAAAAGACCATTTTTAAATGACACCTATTATGAAACGATTCATTATAAATTAGTCATTTAAAATGTAATTAACATTGGAAGTAATATATATACATATACAAGTTGTTTTAACAAAAGGATCATTTTAGCAACTGATTATGAACACATTATGATGATTTTTTTTTATAACTTTGATTGATTAATTTTTGACAAAGTATTCATTGCAATTCAAATGACTAGTTTTAATGAATAACTCACTAACAAACTATTAATTAAATCGAGTTACTGTATTTATAACGAACAGTGGAAAAATAATACAAAACGATTCATTAATGAGTCAGTTGTGGTCAAGAGCTGCTACAAGATCATCAGGACTGTAAACATAAGTTATAATATACAATATCATATATCATATCTAATATATCTAATGCATAAATTAGACATTTATTTATCACCCCTGTAATCCTGAAGCTGATTCAGTGTCACATATGAACAACCTGTTGGCTAAAGGATGCAGATGGTCGTCTCCCTTATAATTCACACCTGAGTAGTTCGTTCTTTAAGCTGCACCTGTCCCAACATCATCTTTTCATCTCCATGGTTACACAATGTACAGGGATCAAAGGTCATTTGCACGGTAAAAGGGCCAGACTGTTGCTGCTTTATTTTCTTTGACCTTGGAGACGCCCTTGCATTAGCACTGAGTTATTTCAGTGCATTTTTTAAAAATCCTTATAAGACTCTGAGATAAACACTACAAAATGGAAGGATTTTTGTTGTGATTGAACAAGAACCTTCGATTTTAATAAAAACAGGGAACTCCGTTAATTTAAGTGAAAATCCAATAGGAAAATAAAACAGTCAGTTCAGTTTCTAAAAGAATATATGATGTACGTAGTTTGGACATTGTTATTGTTATGGGATGTTCACATTCTTCATTTTATTAATTTGTAATGTTAATACCAATTCATATATGCTTAGATTAAGTTTGTCCGTTAGAATTAATTAGTAAATAAAGAGAAGCGTTCAGTAAAAAGCTTCCTGAATATCATTAGGGAAAAGGCAGTAAAACCTTTCAAGTCAGGGGGAAAAATAATACCACAATTACTGTTTTTTTTTTTTTTTTTTAATTAGCACTCAATTAGTAACTAGGTTTTGACTCTAATACCAGTAGCATTAGGACATTAGCATTAGTAATGCTAGTAATGCAGTGGAATCTTGGACATTTTTGCAGAAATTGGGGTAAATGCCACTTTAGAAATAAATAACTAAATGAATTTTAAAAAATTATAATATAATACTGATTGCTGACTCTATATTTCTGTATTTCTTTCTTTACCTACTAAAAGTTAAAAGTTATCATTTTCATCAAGGTAGTTGTATAAAGTGTAATAATTTCATAAAAAACAATTTAGATATAAAATCTTGTCGTCTATTTTTTCCCCCTCCGTACCAGTGTTATCATGGACAGGTGTGAAATGTTTGCCTAGTTAGGGGCTCACCCATCCCCCCCCCCCCATCCCAATCCCCATTTCCCATCCCCATATTCTACAGCAGGAACACACACAGAGTCACGATACTCTACATACAGAAACCCAACAGCCTGATAACCTGAGGACCTGATAACAAACCAGCGAAGATCAGTAAAATCAGTCGTTAGAACTTTGAACATTGTCAGCCAACTGATATCTCATTAAATAAAAAACAATAATAAATAAACTTTTTGTTCCTTGTTGTCTGTTGGCCATCCTGATGTCCAGGTGTACATCCTTTTTTTAAATTTTATTTATTTATTTATTTTATTGTTGACGCAGCTTTATCTTAATCATCCCCTTTATAAATCGTGGCATATTTTCTCATCATCTGATTATTTTCAAGAACAAAGTGTAATATATTGTAAAAACTGTGATAAATCGTATAAACCGCATGACAAAGTTTAATCGATTCAATATCAGGGGATATTAAGGGTTAGTTTAAATCCTTCTACTTATTCTTGTATAATTCTTGTATTAAATGTTTGTTCTACTTTATCTATCTTTTCTTATCACTGACTCAAAGGGTTTCTGGATAAAAAACAAAACAAAATCCAATGTACTCATACTGTCTTTATGGCAAATAAAGTCTCTTGAGTCTTGATTGTTAAACGTTATCAGGCATTAAAATTTCATTTCTACCAGCACAAGGTTATTTATTTCAGGAAAATTCCCAGACTCTTTTCACTAGCAGAGGCGCCGGTATAATGTCGAGCCCCCTGACTGCTAAACAGCCCCTGACTGCCCCTCCCCCTCCCCCATCCGGGACTCTTCTTAGTTCTCTCGGCTTCCTTGGACCGTGTGCTCTGGACGAAGTGAAACGCAGGAGTTTATGCAATCACAGGTCTATCATTAGAGCATCTTCAGTAACATATAATGTATAATCCAGTATGTAGACGGTTCTTTAACCAGTCACACTTTTACATCTGATATTCCTAAATATTTTTAAGAATCATCATGAGTTCTAATGAAGCCACAAGCCTGGACCTGAACCCTCTTAAACGCTACATCCAGCTTGAAATTCTTTGTATTGTTTTTTTCTTTCTTTTTTATGATTCATCCTCGAAAATCAATAATGTAATCGAAACCGGTGATCCTCCATGAACCAGGTCTGGGTTCAATCGCGCACCATGAATTCTAATCACTGCTCGATTATTGATCCGATACTGCGGTTCACGGCATGACCGGCAACATGACGAGGATCGAAATCCCCGTGCGTTTCTCAGTCATGTGTATCCATGGAGCAAAGGTGCATAGAGAGCAGATCCAGCAGGTGTGAGGGGGCTAATTATTGTTGTTTATCAGATCGAGCTCCTCGACCTGAAGCTCCGGTGCCTGCAGCTGCAGCCTGCTGTGCATTTATTCATCACACACTGAGTATAGCTTCAGAGTTTAGTCACCGCTTCATCCTAATCTCCTCCGTCCGGCATCCATTTGTAAGATTAAGTCTCGTTGTTTGCACGCTCCAGAGCGAACACAAAAGAGCGACAGATCATGAGTAAGAGTGCTGCTTCAAATTACAGCTCTACTCTATTCCTTTCAGATTTTGTGCTTCGCTTGAATGCAGTTTATTCTGCAGCAACACATCTGTTTGTGGCTCTGTACATTATGTGCTGATAAAAGATTTGCGTCACTAATTACACGACGTAATCATTTGGCAGTCAATTTACTAGAACGCAGTAGATGCAATTATCTGGCCGCAACCCTTATCTGAGGAGTTTCATGCATTTTTAACATTTCAGAATCAAGACATATTTTTTTTTTTTTTTTTTTTTTTTTTGCTTGTACTCTGGCCATTTTTTAAAAATCCAATTTAAAATGAGCCCTTATCTTTATAGTCACTTTGCCATGGTTAGCACCGTCTCCCATGTGACCTGCTTGTGTCCCATGCTTGGTGGGTTTCCTCTGGGTTCTCCAGTTTCATCCCACAGTCTAAAAACACACAGTTTAGGCTAATTGGCCTTCCCAAATTGCCCTTAATGTGTGAATGTGAATGTGTGTGTGAATGTTGACTAGAGGTCCTATACTACGGTTGTACAAAATAGGGAAAATTACAATTGTCACCATGGACCTTCACAGTCCTGCAGAGGTTCCTTAATGGATGGATAGTCACTTCAGTCACTGTTGATGACATGAGGCTTGTGATATTTACCTGAAAACTGTAGTTGGTCTCCTCTTGTTAGACTGTAAGGCTGCGATTTAGACTAGCTTCGCATTCATACTTAAGCTGTTGCTAATTAATGAATGTTATTAATGTGCGTGACTGAACGGTGCTTTGGATTTAATGTTCTTCAACAAGACTCATAACTGATTAACAAGTGGTTAATAACTGAGCAAAGAATATTTGTACATCTAAGACAAATATTTATTGTGGAAGTCGGTTTCTGATCATTTTGGAACTGTAGAATACAATTCAATCAACAGATCATCTTTAACTAAATAACATCAATACTTCTACTATGAATAATAATAATAATAATAATAATAATAATAATAATAATAATATGCTTTATACCACAGTTAGTTCCGAAAGAGTAATTTGATTGGACGAGAGACATTTCATGAGTCGTGATATAGGGCATAACAGCACTGGGACGTTTAATTATATGCATCTGTGTCCCAGGTGTTGTCCAGTGGTTAATGACACTAACTGTGTGTCTCAGCCTGGGTGAGAATCGGTCTGTACGGTCCGCAATACTGAGGAGAGAGCAGCTGCCTGACCACGCCCACATCCACACCCAGTCATGATTTTGTTCTGGTTACGGCTAACACGAGCTACAAAGCTAACTAGCTAACAAAAGACCGAATCCCAAATCCCTGTCTAAGCCCTGATCAAGAACATCACTTTGTGTGTGGAATAAGAGACTGTACACCCTCCATAGTGCATTAGCTTTCCATTCAACACTACTTGGGATTCGACCCCAGAAGCCGGAAGTTAACGGAGCTGATATTCTATAGTAGAATCAGTGGAAATATAAAGTTAATCTGGTAAGTTTCTCAGGACCATCTCCTCACCTTTTGGCTACATACTGTAGTACCGCTAAGATTTTTTCGCCTCCTGTTAATTACTCGAATTGTCGCTCACTATCTGTCGGTCGCCAGCTCCACCAGTCACAAAAAAGATATGTGAAAGATATGCACTGGCGGAGCAAAATAACTGGATAAATAAAGAAACAGACCATAATCTGTTGATAATAAATGCTGTTTGTGGAACTGTTGCATAAAGGCAAAGTCACACTCAAGGTCGCGCTGTTGTACTGAATATCAGCACGGCTGAAATTGCTGTTCAATTCAATTTTATTTTTATATCACGTTTAAAAATGGTTGTTGTCAAAGAGCAGCTTTAGAATTAAAAAGTAATAAATTAATTACAATTTATTTTAACAAATTGAACAAATTATTGACAATAATGATCAGTTCCTCCTAGATGAGCAAGCCGAGGGTGACGGCGACAAGGAAAATCTCCTTGACATGGCAACAGGAAGAGACCTTGAGAGAAACCCAACACAACTGGGAACCCGTCTTCATTTGGGTGATAACATGAAGCGCGATATTCAGTACAACAGTGGAACCTCGAGTGTGACGTTGCTTAATTGTAATATCAGTAAACCAGGAAATGCATAAAACATTCTAAATATGGGAAATATTTAATTAGGATGATGAGAAATAAACCCTTTTAGTGCGTCTGGAACATCATTCAAGTCTAACAGAAAGGCATCCTGGATAACTGAACCCTGTGAAAGTGTCTGTTTGCTCATTAACCTCAGAGCCAAAGTGCTTAAACTGCACTCACTGGATTATACTTTACAACTTGTAATCTTTTAGCTTACGCACAAAGAGGCCACATAAAAGCATTTCCACTTCATTCTTATCACACCGTGATTTGCAGTGGATTATGAAGAGAAGCGAGCTGCCTTCCGGTGTCCTCTGAGACACACAGCTCACTTAACAAATAGGGCCTTGATTGTTCTTGGTGCGTTTAACACCCCGACTGAAGCTCAGACCCGAGAGGCTTCGCTCGGTGCTCATTTGTAGACTGATCTTCAATTGATTGATGCTGGCTTTTCATAAAATAGAATTCTGTGAATAAGTAATAATCTTGACATTGAGTATGACATTGTGTAATAAAAAATGAGTCACATGCAAAGAAAAAAGCTTTGTTCATTTAACATATACAATATGAGTACAGTGCCAAGGACACAATATGTTCCTCATGGCTTTAAGGCTAAAGTAATCTCAAAATATTAAACATAATCTGTCCATAATAATAATATATATATATAGACTGTATTAACATTTTTAATAACCATAAATGCATTGAAATGGCTCAGGAGCCTCTTCAGATAAGCATTTATACATAGATGAAAACGCCCAAATGTCTCACTGCAATAACAAGTATTATTACCATTGTTTAACTAACATGTTTAGCCTAAAGTTGGCATTTCGGTATCTGAGTCTTCAGGATTTAATAGCAAAAAACACAAAAAAGATCATACATTTTGCATTGTAAAAAAAAAATTATAATAATAATTTTAAAAAGCACATTTAATCTCTTTTATGGAGGCTGTTCAAGTCAAACTGGGACTTGTGATGAAATTTAATGAAAAGCGATGTACAGAAGACTTCAAGCACAGAGCGTTGATGAGACTCTCCGCTGCAGCAAAACATTTGAATGGCGCAACCTTTTTAAAGAAGGCCGTGTGTCCGTTGAACGTACCCGGCCGAGGAGCTGAAGACTGAAGTCGTTCGGCAAGTGGAAGGAACGCCTGATCCTTGAAAAAACAACACATGTCTTGTCGCCAATTTGCAGAAGAGATGTACATCCAGTCATTCACCAACACCGCTTGCGCATTACAGGAACTCGGCTGGGGGTTATTGCCACGTCCTGCGTACAGTCCTGACCTCGCTCCAAGACATTTCCACATCATGACTCATGGCTCCGGCGTACTGAGAAATCTTTCTGCCTTGATGGTACCCAAGCACTAGTGAAAAGCTGGGATTAGTGCATTAGTGTAGCAGGGGATTATATAGAGAAATAAAGGGAGCTTTTCCTCACGCTGTATGACTTAACTACTACTGATCCTCTGGATAAACTGTAGACCTGCTCAGCTAAGCCAAGTGCTTGTGAAGGGCCTTACTGCTTCAGGAGATGCAGCAGAGCTAAATCCTTCAGATCTTGAAACATCATAAGCAAGACTTTACAGTCAATAAGGAAAGTTACAGGCGGCCAGTGGAGCTTAAAACTTGGTTAATGTATTTAGATGCTCTGCTGCATTCTAAGCATATTAAAGCTTCTATATAGACTTAGACGGTCGGCCAAACTGCAGCACGAGTTTTTTTTTTTCAAGGTTTGGGGGCCAAACACAGCCCACCAGCTCATTTTTAACTTTAGAAACAATACACTTAAAAATGATTTATAATACCTTCTGCTCAGCATTTAATGTGCATGTGGGTTAGCATTCTCAGTGCTGAAATGCCTCATAGTTAAAATCAATGCATATCTACTGCGATTCAGAAGCACACAGTATCAGATGTCGCTGTTTAATGAGACTCAGTGGCCGACTCCATATAGGGACTGATGAATACACTGTGCATGTATGGACATGTTCTTACTGGAGATGTGCGAGTTCTGCTTATGAACATATCTCAGCCTAGTCCTTCTTGCCTACACTGGAAAAAAAAATAGCAGTGAAACAGATTTAATTAAAATATAAATGAACTACTAAGTGTATTTAATTTAGGGGCGGCTTGGTGATGAAGTGGTTAGCACTTAACAACTCCAGGGTTGAAGGTTCAGTTATAGGCTCCAGGACCCCCCCGTGATCCATCAGCAGTATAGAACATGAATGAATAAATTATGTTTAATTTAGGAAGTAAAGATTTAATATTTTAAATAAAATACTGGTTCACTTTTACAAATGAATTACAGGAGATAATCAAATTTATTATTTAAAGAAAATTTCTCACATTTGAAAGATGGAAAGGTATAAGATGGTTATTTCATTTGAGGAGTTCAGCCTCAGCCAGTTTGCTGACATAATCAAAGCTTTGACTCACTTTCTCTCTGATTGTTTTGCTGTTTCTCAGAATCTTGGTTTTGCGTTTAAGTAAATATCAGTTTGCACTCAATCTGCGCATTTGCGGCAACCGTAGCCACATTTTTACAGGTGTTTTGCGTTTATTGAGCATTTTATACCTTTTTTCTACTGCTGGCTGCATCAAAGAAAAAGGAATCCAACAGAGCTGAAACCCACTTACAGGCAGCACTGTGGCTCAGTCCAGTTGCCTTATGCCTCCAGGGTGGAGGGATCTCACTGCTCTCTCTCTCTCTTTCTCTCTGTGTGTGTGTGTGTGTGTGTGTGTAGCTTGCATGTTCTTCCCATACTTGGTGGGTTTTCTCCCACAGTCGAAAAATATGTGGCCTCGGTTGATCAGTGTTTCCAAATTGCCTGTAGCGTATGATGTAATAAAGAAAATAAACAATGGATGGCTGGAGATAAAATATTGTAATATATCTAGTAAAATCAATCAAGTAATATTACAAAATGTATTTGTTAGAATAATTAATAATATATGCTGTTAAAATTTCCTTAAAATTGCTTAATAAAAATTTTTTTTTTTCTTAAGTAGATACTATATTTCTTTTTAAAGTGTACAATCAAATAAATGATTTTGGCCGTATGTATTGAGATTGTTTCAATTCTATCAAAAGAAATTATGTTTCTAAATCTACTTAATTCTATTGTGAATGAACTTAAAATAAAGAGAAAATCATTTACATAAACAATTATTTGCCATTATTTATTTTCCTACAAATTACATTTTATTTGAGTGGAAATTCTGCTCTTAATGTAAATACAGTATGTTTATAGATTTTACTATTTTTGACATTATGCCAATAGTGTTCATGGATAGAACAAATAGTAAAAAGTTAATTAAATAAATTAATACACATCTTTCAGGTTAAAACATTATGGCTTTTCAAAAATGCTGACTCCAGAATTAGAGTTTGACTCCCTGATGCAGAGTTACATTAACCTTCTTAACTGTATCTTTTCTTCTTTTGTTGAAATTTATAACCCAATTGCAGCCAGACTTAATTCACATCCAACATACAGTTATAAGTGCAAGTATAGCTGTGTGTCAGGTCAGAATCTGTTAAAACCAGCATTGTTTATGTCCAAGGACCTAGATATGAATTCAAATGAATAAAGAAGACCTAAATAATTTATTCCTTCTGAGCATGTTTGCTGTAACATTAGGTTATAGGTTATGAAGTTAGGAGGAAATTTTTCTAACATGTCTGATTTGTAAACTCTGCGAAAAGCGAAAATGACTTTTATCTACTAGCTGGTCTTTGGCAGAGAAGAGGGCCATAACATGCTCATACTTCATATGCAGTGAAGCATCTGACTGAATTAAAGATTGAATTCTTGTTTAAAAAGATGGAAAGCCTAATCCAAACTCAAAGTTGGAGAAAAATAATTCTTCTTATTTTTGTTGTTCTTATCTATTTCCATCAGATTAAATGCTTCACAGGCAGGAAGAACCACATTTGCTCATATAAAAACTGAAATCTCTAAATGATTTCCATCCGATTTGAGAAATATTGCCCATGACAACATACAGTAGCTATTAGGTTAACCAGGGATCTAAAAGAGGCAAGAACTTCCCTGTGTTGTAAATTCTGCACACAAGTCCATCCAACCATACTCAGACTGAAACACATCCACTGCCTGAGGCAAGCACCAGGTCACTGGCACATTTAACCAGAATTAGAAATTTTACCAAGAAAAGTTATTTTGGAGATCGGATCATAACCAAAGACACTATTTGGGTCAGAAATGACTCGTTTCATGACCACTGCTACCTTAAAGAAGAAGTGGGCACGTGTAGAATGATGTCTCTCCGGTCATGCTTAAGAATTTCAAACATGTCTTTGGTGCTATCGAGGGAAAGGTGGTTGCTGTAGAGGAGAACATCAATGTATAGCGCTCTTTCTTGGATAATGGTGCCTCTTGGGTTATCATCATTAGAGGATGTAGTAATGAATAATGGATTGCTAGCAAGTCTTATACTGAATTTTAATCATCATGGTTATTATAAGAAACAATTTCTGTAGAAAGTGGAGAATTATAAATAGCCCGATGATTTGATATAGAAAGTGTGTAAAATATGAACACAGTGTTGTTTATTAATAATCTAATATTATTCTTATTGCTTCCTATCCCAACTTGGAAGAGAAAGCTCCTTTGGGAATGGTGTGATGGTACTCTCATTTTCCTTATTTTCCCTTATGGGATAATTTTATAAACGTATCCCTAAATTATTCAGTGTTTAATGTAATTTGTTGTAGTTTAGAGCTAGCTTGACAGGATATTTGAGATGATTTCTCTTTTTAAATGTTTAGCGCATATACAGCTAATGCTAGTCACGATGCTAAAATGACTCCTTAATCATATTCATACACCTTTATAGCTTTCACTGCTCATTCTAGCCACATATGTAGATTTGCAAACAATATTTTTACTCGCATTTCTTTGTGAGTATATGTTTATAGTCTTCACGGTTAATGTTAGCTAATATAGCCATAGCTAACCTGATAGCATTTCCCAGGATTTTCCAGTCAGGTTTTTGAATATTCGTCGTCTTCATGGCTAATGCTGATCATAGAGCTAACAGAACCTAACCTGACTGGATTTTTCAGTCGCCCAATATGTTGATTGTATTCACAGATATTGTTAGCAAAGTAGAAGAGAGCAGCGCTAACCTGACAGGATATTCCAGAGGATATTTTTAGTCATGTTTATAAGTGTTCATGGTCTTCATGGCTAATACTTGCTGTATAGGTGAAATGAGCTAAAACTAGATTTTTCAGTCATATTTAATGTTTACAGTCTGCTAATTGTACATCATTTTAGCTACGAGCCACTGTATCTTGACAGTCATTCTGAAGTGTATTTTGCTCATGTAATATTTCACTGCTAACACTAGGCACATAGTTAACATGCATACATGTTGACTGGCACATGGTATTTATATTTATGTCTTTAAATGGCTATGTAAACGTAAATGCGCTATGATATATAAAATTTTTTCAAAGGTTTATATTCAGTGCTGCTAGTCCCACAGCTAACCTGACAGGATTTCTGAGACGGTTATTCCCAGTCCCTCCTGTATAATAGTACAGCGGTACCTCGGCATATAAACTGAATCCGTTCCGGGGGTGAGTTCTTAAAGCGAAATTTCATGATGCAAAACACAAACGATGTAAATGCAGATAATCCCTTTCAGCCACTTTAAAACATATTACCAATTTCTAACATTATAATAATATTTTTCACATATAAAAACGATCAAAACATTAGGAAAAGACATATGAAGTATGGAACGACTCCCAGAAGTATGTTCAACTCGATCGCTTTTATGATGAATGCTTCATATGCTGAAAAAAAAAAATTATTGCAAAATTTAGGTACACTGTAGTATCTGGCACCAAGCTGTCAGTAGCAGGTCACATTAGTTGTAATGTAGGACCGCCATGGATCGGACTGGTTTTCCAGCACATCCCACATCCCATAGTGCCCCCTGTACAGATGCAGCACTTCACATGATCTAAAAGAAAATGTGATCCATCCGACTAGGCCACCTTCTTTTACTGCTCCATGTTCCAGCTCTGAGGCTCATGTGCCTATTTATTTTTTGTTGATTAAGTTTGAAATTAATTAAAGGAAGAATTAATAATGCTTGATGTGTCTGCTGTTTTATTATTATTATTATTGGTCACAGAAACAACTTTTTTTTTTTTTTTTTTGCTCAATCATGTTTGTACAGTTGGTTAAAATGAAATAAAATTCAGTTCATCATATTGCCTAGGTTGTGGTAAAAAATAAAAGGATACATGTCTCTTAATACTGCATAATCCTGACCCCAAATATATTTATTAGAAATATAGTAATATAGTCAATATCGTAATGTAGAAAATGGCTAAACATGCTCAAACAGTGCCATCTTTGTTCACCAAAGTTCAGTTCAATTTTTATTTATTTATTTTTTTTACTTCATCTTACTCTTCACATATGGGTCGGTGGAGGAGAGGGATTGTTGGGTGGATCTTGGAAATGTGAAATTAATAGAAAGAGGAAATAAATGAAAATGTTGTGTTAAAGGTCATATGTATTTGTTGTTTGTCATATGGGAAGTCTATGGAAAGGCTTTCCACAAGGTTTAGGTGTGTGTTTATGGGAATTTTTGACCATTCTTTTATAAGCGCATATGTGAGGCACTGATGTGGGACGAGAAGGCCTGGCTCAGGTGAGCGAATACTTTTGGCAATATAGTGTGTATATGCAAGACTTTTTATCAGATTTTAATATATTTTCATTTTTATCAAGTCACGTGTATGTGTATACGACGGTGAGATATTTCCATGACGTGTTTGTGATTTCCTGTAGCTCAGCCTCTTATCTCGACAGGAACACATTCTGGGTGTGTAGCATCAATTCAGAGAAATGTGGCCTGCTTGTTTTTTTTTATTCCCTTTGAAGTCATATGTCTTGAGCACCTTGAGATAAAACAATGGCATGTTTTCCACCAACAGAGCCTTTCATTATTGCAGACGTCCTTATTATTCGTGTTAACACACCATTTGTCCTGCTTATTTGGCTAAAAACAGTGGTGATCAATTTAACTTTAATTAAGAGGTTCATGCTGTTCACACATGCTCTGTGTTTCCTCGGCTAGTTTCATGCCGATACGCAGCAGAGTGTGCAAAGACATCTTGTTTGCGCGGCTTTAATCAGGAGGAACATCTCTAATTACTGCATATTCATTAGTGCTTTGATTAGTTCATTTGTCCTTGAAAGATTTGCTCAGTGACATCTTATTAACAGCTCCGTTACTCAGGCGTTCAATCAGCGCGTTAATAAAGGGCAGTGGCTTCATTCTGCCTGAACGCAACACTTTCATTTATAATGATTTCACCCATAAATCTTTACAGCTGGGAAATGATTAACAGAGAAGATAGCCTATCTGCAATTTGTAAAAACAATACTGTTAATTATTAGGCTAATTATTATGAATAAATGAAAAAAAATCTTTCTTTCCTTCCTTCTATCAATCTATTGGAAGATAAAAATGAGAAAAAAATATCAAGAACATATAACGACAAAGAAAACAGAATAATATATCTATCTATCTATCTATCTATCTATCTATCTATCTATCTATCTATCTATCTATCTATCTATTTTATTCACTTTCTTGAATGTTTTCCCCATCTTTCTTCCTTCCTATGTGTCTTTTACATTTTTCTTAAATTTCTTTCAATCTTTCAGTATCTATTTTTTTTTAAATTTCTTTTCAGTATTTAAATATTATTTATGGATCAATTTTTAATCTTTAATCTTTCACTTTTCATTAATAGATATTTATTATAATATATTTACTATGCCATAATTTGCATTATTAATAAATATTTTAAATAGCGCTTTGTTTGCAGTTGAAAATATAATACAGCTCTACTTTCTTTAAAAAAAAATCTAATTAATTGACAGATTTTTTTGATTGATTAGTTGATTAAATTATATATAATCAAATGAATGTTATGTTTTTGTGGCTTACTCTGAAGTTTCTAAAACATTTTGGTCACTAATGTTAATAAATCATAAATGTCAGCTTTTACTGAACCATTTTACTTTCTCTTCATTTAACACTTAGATTAGAAACAGGCCATTAATTAACATGGATTTAATATAAGTCATGTTGTTAGTGAAAGGAATATTAATCCCTTTAATTAATCACCAAGTACATATTAATTAACAGATTAATTTGTAATAGCGCTGGGAAATGTGAAAATATGAGTCATATATTGAATTTAACATTTGTACATGTGCATTGTTTCTCTTTTATATACTGTACAGTATATATAAAAAAATCTAGTGAAAGATGCTTTGTATCTCAAAAAACGTGATCGTTCATTCATTCCATGAGTAAAGAAACAATTACACTGACGAGTACAGCTTCCAATCACTTTTGACTGGTTATTAATATTGAATTTCACAGCTTATTATTGGTATACAAAATTATGCCATATATAATTTATATAAAGCCATATATAAAGTCATTTGCAGAAAGGTATGAATGATAAACCTCAAAGTTCAAAATGTTCAATTGTTTAAAATGATGGGGAAATTAATATTTAGTAAACAATACATGCTATGAATAACATATTAAGCTAACCATGCTGTATGCTGCATACTCAGCACACGGATCAAATATATGAGTTTGAATTTTCTCTTATAAAAAATTTCTGAGCCTCAAATCAGGTATTAAGTTACATTTTGGGTGATCTGAGTTACAGTTACAGGATATTTTAATTTTCATTTTATTACTGTCCATTTCCTGAGATATGTTCAGTGTAAGTTTGTCTCGGAAAACTGTTGAAATCTTATCTTATTTTTAGAAGATTTAAATGAGGATTCTGAGAGAATAACATAAAATAACGTAAAAAAATAACTTTACCAGCATCACTGATTTTTAGCGAAAAACAACTTTGATTAAAACTTTCTCACTTCTGTTAAATGATCATGTAGTAAAGGTATTTATAAACCCGTTGTTGCAGAAAATGACAATTTGATACATTTCACCTACTGCATTCTATCAGCCATAGCACAAAACTAATCGCTGTGATTTGATATGAACACCTGAGCTGATGTGAATACCTGACAATTTGGTTGCCTTGCTGTAACTGTGGGAGTGCTCTTAAAGTAGCTTTTTGTGAGCTTTACATACATTACATGCTTTCATGACGGTATGCATACAGTATATACATTATATATTCTGGCGTGGGAAACATTATCATTACAGCTTGCAAAGGGACCAGGAATAAAACTTTAGCAATGAAGTCACTAGTTCCAGATCATCATGACCGCCCCTCCATCTTTAAAAAAAAAAAAATCTGATGTTTCCAAACACATTTGTAATTGATTTTCTGTGAATAATTTTTCCAAATTCATACATTATACAATCTTTTATCAGGCTGTTTTGTTCCCTTCATTCCATTTTCTCCTGATCCATTAGCTAGTGACACAAATCAATAGCCGCTATTGTTAGTCAGGAACATGAAGCAGGGCAGTTATCGTTACACTGATTGACAAGAGACAATGAGACAATGAGCGCTACCCTTATTGGCGCCCTAATTGGTCAGCTGAGTGCAGGCTGGTCACGTGACAAACCAAACCCAAATGAGAGCGATGTAGCTGCTGAGACGGGGATCTATGAAGCACAGTAGAGAATGATGTACTGCCTTAAATCATGAAAAGCTTAACTTGCTAAGTTTCTAGCTGACCTGTCTACTGTTCCTTTATCCTCAGGCTATTTAGTCATTTTCAAAGCACTTAGGGGTCACTGAGTCATTTATTTATTTATTTATTTATTTACTTATTTAGTTACAATTGTTAAAATGTGTTTTAGTTTAGTTTAGTGTGGAAGATATTTGCTGTGTTTGTAGATTCTGAAAAGTGCTATTCATATTTATATTTATATATATATATATATATATATAATAGACATTAATATTGATTAATAATTAGTTTTATTATTACTATTACATTTATTTGTTGTTGTAGTAGTTGTACTGTACTGTATTTATTTATATTATTTTTGCAAAACTTTGCATGATGTAAAAAAAGAGAAAAATTTCATCCAACTTTACCCATGGCTGGATTAGTAGAGCACAGAGCATAGCATACCTTAGATTAACCCTTCACCAGGTGAAGACCCACATTTCCTAAAAATATGTATTTAAGCATATAAGTATTTTTGTATGGTCTTTCCTGAGTTTGATTTCTTTCTACACTGTAAAACAATGCTGAAGGTGTCCAAAATGTGCAATAATCTCCTTTGAACAGTTGATATTGAGATGCATCTGCTACTTCTGCTCTGTAAAGCTTCATAACGACTCTAATCTGAAGTGCTGGTTGTTAATTGGTGATTTCTGAGGCTGGCAACTCTAAATAACTTCTCCTCCACAGCAGAGGTAAGTTTTGGTCTTGCTTTCCTGGGAAGGTCTTCATGTTTCATCATGGTGCTTGATGGGTTTTGCACATGGACTCAACAATATTGTTCTTGCAAGAGCTGTTCCAGGAAGACTGAACTCTGTGTCAGGAACTTCACTGACCTTGATTAGCAAAATACAGTATATATATATACACATTGTGTATATATACTGTATATGTGTGTAAATTAAAATCACAAAAAAGTCTTCAAATTTTTAAATTTTAAATTTCCAAGTATTGCAAATATGAGTGTCCTTAAAATGATTAAAATACACATTGATATATTTATTTTTTAAAATATATTTTAACATATTTATGAATACATTTTTATTTTATTTTAGTATAGTGCAGTGGAACTTTCGATTACATAGCATAATTCGTTCCGGAAGTGGGCTGTATTCCAAAACACTCGTAAACCAAATCTAATTTTCCCATAAGAAATAATCTTTTTTTTTATTACACAACCCCCCAAAAAATAAATACATAAGAATTATAAATACAATATTGAAAGTAAAAATAAAACAAATTAACCTGCACTTTACCTTAAAAAAAAAAAAGTAAAAATAAATCCCGACAGATAAGTGTTTGTTTGTGCGCGCAGGCGCCGTGTGTGTGTCTGTGTGTGTGGAATTAGCCCCTTCCGTCGCCTCATCTTACACAGTAAAACTCCTCCTCCCTCTCCCCACCAACAAACACACACACTGTTTTAATGGGAAAAACACGGGAAAAACGGAAACACTGTTTTAACGGGGAAAAAAGAAAGCTCTTTTAATGACACTCGCGTAAGCAAATACTAACGGAATCACTGCTGTAAAGTAAAAACAAACAAACATATGAACCAGCACTTTACCTTTGAAAAGAATTGCGACAGAACAGAGTTTTCTGTGTAGAGCAGTGAGTGTGTGTCTGTATGTGTGTGTGAAGCCGGGGAGCGGGGTGTAAAGGCGAGAGAGTGTGTGTGTTTGTATCAAATTATGCGCGTGCGCACACACACAGGAGACAGAGAGGGAGATGTTGATTATACCAGTAAGAGACGAGCACTAAGACCCAGCAGGGGAGATGATTACCCACAATTCCGCAGCGCAAAAGAGAAAAAAAATCATTGGCTCAGTTGTGATCACGTGATGCTCTGTGTCAATACAAGAGCGCATGCGTGATATCTGATACTCGGCACTTGCTCGTAAACCAAGACTTACTCGTTTTTCAAGTCAAAATTTATTAAAAATCTTTTCTCGTCTTGCGGAACGCTCTTAAACTGCGTTACTCACTGGTGTTGGCAAAATCCTAATGGTAGTTCAGTGAGTCTATCCAGCACAACGTCCAGAGTCTTGCTGTTGTGCGTGAAGAATGACCCTAAGTATAAGGGTCACTTGAGTCTTGTGAAAACAAACTTTTTTTTTTCTTCAAAGTATTTTTTTTTCTTCTTCCTTTTCAGTAAGCTTGGCACTACAGTGTAATATATTTGAAAATAATTAGTCTCAGTCTGGCCCTGGTTCACCTTGGATTATTTTCACATAACAGCATGACACAAAAAAATGACCTTTAAAAAAAAAGGAAGAAAAAAAGCACTACCTTCATGCAAATTACATGTACTCTTTGAATATAATTTGCTTTGCCAATTGCTGAAGGTCACCAGTGTGTTCTTTATTCAAGTCTAAGAATGGAATGGTCATTGGAAAACTTTCACTGAAAATCCAGCTATTGTAAAATTTTTACTTCCTGGCAGAGGCAACCAGGTTGAAATATCTAGGTACTCATGTGATTCCCCCACCTCCAGCCTGTAAAAAAACACCAAAAGCTCAAGCTCTTTGTCTTCTCAGTTGACAGACATACAAGAGTCACATTTACCAAATGTATTTTTTTTCTTTTGAGATTAGATTTCTAAGAAACGCCTGATTTTTGTTCAGAACAAGTTGAAACTGATGCTCAATCCAAGGGAGAGACAAATACCAGAGACAAATATTAAAATACGGCTTTATACTATGAACAGAATTATAGTTCAGTTTAAAGAGAAGAGTGAAACAGAAACATTAAGTTGTGACCTGGTTGACCTGGGCCTTCTGATGTCTTACTTGCTCAAAACATTTTGGTGCAGATATTTTCATCATAAGCCAATGAGTGCATGTTTACTTCGGGTGTGTCTGTGTAGTTTATCACTCATCACACTCATCGTCTATTCCAATTTGGGAACGCCAATTAGCCTAATCTGGCTTTGTACTGTGGGAGGAAACCAGAGTACCTGGAGGTGTAAGGAAACCCATCATGCACAGGGAAAAAAAATGCAAACTCCATGAACCATGAGTCGACCCTGGGTTTAAATGGTACAAAAATACTTTAATATGCATTGACATATTTTGTCTGTGGGAATGCACTATAGGAAGCAAACGACCAACATAGTTTAAATTCTAAATAAAATTATACTGCATGTGTGAGGAATTGTGGGCGATTTACCCATGCACCTGAGTAATTCCCACCTTCTATACAACTATAAAAAGGTCAATGCAGTTTTAATGAAATTTTATTAACGAAAAAGAAGATTAACTGCATAATGTCATGTTTGATTTGATGGTGTGACATCTCTCTCTCTTTTTCTGTGTGTGTGTGTGTGTGTGCACGGCTGTGCAGAGTCAGTCCTGTAGAGAGCGGTGTTCGGTTTATAGAGCTGTTCCGTAGAGCGCGAGCTGTACGCTGTACTGTACATGAGCGCGCGGAGGGAGGAGCGACTGCTCACGCGCCTCTCTGCGTTCCTCTCCGCTTCACGTCCCAGTGAGGAGGAGAAGAAGAAGAAGAAGAAGAGCACGCGCGCACACACACACACACACAGAGACGCACGTATACACTGACTTTCTGCGTTTTGTTCTCACACACACACACACACACCGGAGTGTCAGCACGCCGCGCCCTGAACCACACGGGCTCCGGTACATACAGCGCGCGTTCTCTCTCTGGATACACACACATACACACACTTTTCCCCTAACCCCGGGTGTTAGAGTCGTCCTTGCTGGGAAACATTCATATCTTCACAAGGTGAGTCATTTCTCTCTCTCTTTCCTACTTCTACACACATGCACGCACGCAGGCGCGTGCACGCGCGAGCTTATTTATCAACTCCCTCCGAGCGCTCGCGCCAGCCCTGGGGGTTTGACAGTACTTAGCATGCATGCTAGCAGCTCGGCTAGCCCAGCCTTACCCTAAAACTCCGACTGGCACACACACACACACACACACACACACCAGCGTGCGAGAGAGAGAGAGAGAGATTCTCCAGCTTTTCTTTCTGGACGCTTCCATTTCTATAATCACATGGACTGAGTGTTTAGAGCACGCGCAGCTGTGGTACGAAAACAGTTTGTCACGCACACACTTATTTGGATTTGGATTTTAGAGGAAATGTAACTGTGCAAGAAGAAAAAAGAAAGTGGCGACTTTGTGTTTTGAAAAGTAACACACACACACAGAGCTGCTTTAGAAAAGCATGCTTTAACCTCATGCGCGCGCGCGCACACACAAACACTGTAAGGTCAAGGCCACTCGTGCACTGCCACAATGTTTTCTAACAGGAGCTGCAGCTTGCATCTGTCTGTCTGTCCATCCATCCATCCATCTGTCTGTCTGTCCATCCATCCATCCATCTGTCTGTCTGTCTACCTAGCTGCGTCTTTCCATCTGTCTCTGTTTATTTGTTCTTCTGTCTATCTATCTATATATCCATCGTTTATCTATCTATCTATCTATCTATCTATCTATCTATCTATCTATCTATCTATCTGTCTGTCTGTCTGTCTGAGTTTGTAAACATTAACACGCCCTGTCTTGTCTGAATTCATGACTGTTCGTATGAGACAAGGTACTTCTGATTACTCTGCACAAATATGCTGTGCACTTTTGTCTACTTAAAGGTATGTGCTTGTGTGTGTGTGTATGTGCGAGTGTGTGCCTGTGTGCATAGCATAATTGTACACTGTGTTCTTTGAGAAACAGAAAACTATACACCTAGTATTTGTACACCTGTAGAGTGCACCTGTATGGTGGGGCAACTGATAAACTCTGAGCGGGGTCGTTACCGACCAGAGGGCTGTGTGTGCTGGTGCTGGTGGTATTGTTGGGATTTAAAAAGTGTTCCTCAAAGACCACTTTACCACACACACACAGACTGTTCTGGTGTGGACTTGGTCTGTGCGCGCATGTGTGAGATGGTGGGGGTGTTATTTGTTCTTTAGCGTTCGTTAGTGTGTTTTTGACTGCAGTAGCTCAGTCTCTCGGCCTATCAGTGATACGGCTGTGTTTAACACACTAGTTACACCTGATACACTCCCGTACCAGCACCACACACACACACACACACACACACACACACACACACACACAAGTGTCAGTGTCACTGCTTACTGAAAATAATGGTATACAATGTAATTTTGTGTGTGAGTGTGTGTGTGCTCCATATGGGTCCTATCTGTGTTTGTACTTGAACCCAAAGTAGGCGTGGCTTAAACTACAATCTTCATCTACGTATCCAATTAGCTGTATAGTGTTTCTCTTTCACTTTGTTTTTCTTTTTAACTAAATGTTTTTGTTAACTTTAATTGATGTTTCTTTCATTTTTTTGTTTGTTTCTTTTCTATCTATTTATCTATCTATCTATGCTCCAGAAATATTGGCACTCTATCTATCTATCTATCTATCTATACTCCAGAAATATTGGCACCCCCCCCCCCCCCCGGGCTATCTATCTATCTATCTATCTGACGATCGATTTATCTATCTGTTAGACTTCAGAAATATCGGCACCCTACCTATCTATCTATCTATCTATCTATCTATCTTCCTTCTCGTGTTGTGGCTCGCCGCTCTTAAGCTTGGTCGTGTTGCACGATGCTCTGAGATGTTTTTCAGCTCACTGTGGTTGAACACTCAGATCATCCAGCTCTCCTATCTGCTCGTACTCTCTGCTGTTCTCCCTCATGCTTCTCTCCACCTTCCGATTCCTACGCCGCTCTCGGCATCGTCGTGTCCCAGGAGATTGGCACTTTCTGAGATCCCTCAGATCACTCAGATGTTTGATGCGAGTGTGATCTGAAGCTCTTGACCTGTGTCTGAATGAAACGATATCATGCACAGCGCTGCTGCTACTGTACGTGTTTAGTGGTTGATTGGATAAAAACTCTACGAATGCGCTGGTGAATGAAGATGTAAATCTATAGAGTCAGTGCCTGTGTGAAGAAATCAGATATTCAGGACACGCCTTTGGAAAACACACAGGTATTGTGTACACGTCTAGATGCGGGTGTTTTATGTCGACCTAGCAATATATACCTGAAGGGGGGGGGAAACTCTTTCCATAATGAAATCAATTAAAACTTCCCGTAAGATATGATACCCCCCCCCACACACACCATGCTGTCGCCATGGAGACCAGATGAATCCACAATTGCATACATTTCTCTTATATACTATTCGCATGGGAGTAGAATTATCTGGGGACCTTGTGTAATTTAGAAATTGTTATTATTAATATACGAGTTTTGCATCCACGGGATGAGCGAAGCCTTAATATTAATATATTAATAGGCAAAATATTTTCAAAGCACTCCAGCGCCGCCTCTATTCTTCACGGCAGACGGATAAAAAGGCTTACAGGGAACAAAACTCTTGAAAAAGAAATGAAACACGACCCCACCAAATCTCAGACATGCTGATTCGCACGGGACTAATCATATTATCACAGGATTTCGGTGTTTGGCGAAATATGGTAGGTCATTTATGGGGGGAATTTTTACTTTACAAATTACAGACGTGGTTGACTCACACGGGATTAACATCACAGACGACTTCCGCAATTATTACAGGTCCCCAGATAATACTAATCCTGTGTGAATAGGGCTTAGGACATTAGGGATCAAAAGTGATTCTTTTGTGCGGTACAAAAGAAATAATCGATTTATTAAAAAAAATATATATAATAAAATGTTGCAGTTCCTCTATAATGCTACAGGGGGTGTAATCTAGACTTTTCACACATTGGCAGGCAGAAAAGCGACCTGTGTGGTAGGAGCGAATGATTTCCTAAGTTTGTTTAAAATTGTGATCTTCGCAATACAAAAGAATCGGCAACCAGGTATCGTGATGGATTGGTATCGGCCGCTCCTCGGTGATTCCCATCCTGGATTTCTCTTGTATAATAAATAAACAGTCCGGTTGTACAGATTGTGGTCGCACAGCTGATTGATGGATGGACGCATGGGCACGTAGACATGCGTGTCTGATCCGTCCTGAACTCTGCTGTCATGGGACATGTGAGACGGGTTGGACATGTGACCTCTCCTGGCCTTTTTTTTTTTTTTTACAAGCTATACAAAGTGTGAGGGGGAGAAAAATGCAGAAATGTAGCATCCTCAAGTCTCAGCTCTGCTCGTTTAAACCCTGCTGTATCTTTATAGGAAGCTGTAATGTATGTTCATCCATACCGTGTGCGTGCGTGTGTGTGTAATGTACAGCTCTTTATGACCTCATTAGAGAGCGTGCAGCGTGTTGAATAGGGGAGTGTTAATCATTCATACCTGCTATTAGTTTCAGCGTTTTGGTTCCTTTAACAGTGAAATGTTTCACACCTTTTGTTTACCGAGGGTGAACGTTCACACTAAAGCTGAGCTCTGGATTATTATCAGTATTTTTTGTTTTAAATCCTTAATAATTCCAGTTCATATAGAAATTCAAACATGACTAGCCAATGCCGTGTGGTGAGCGTTTATCTCTCATGCCTCACAATGTAAAGAAACCAGACACGCCTTCGGAACACACTGGTGTTTTTTTTTTTCATTTCGAAGTATATATTTGAGTAGACGTTAAAGGCATCGTTTGTGCAGCAGGTAAGAAATAAAGGCCGTTGAATGATGAAGAATGATAAGACGACCCAAAATGGGAGACATCAAAAAAGGGGAGGAAAAAAAAACAAACATCTGATCATGGAAAGTTTGGAAATAAGTTCGCAGAGACAAAAAAAAACGAAGACGAAGTGGTTCATGTGTGGATTGTAGAGTTTGCTGAAATTCTTATTAATGGTTTTGAGATGTCAATACTGGAGCGCTTGCAAAACATTTCTCAAATACGGGGCGGAGCAAATCTGATCAAATGGCTACATCTCACCCTGTGCACTGAACTACAAAACAATACTATTTATTTATGTGAGACATAAATGACATTAGATTGATGGAGAGTTCAGATATTGTCTGTTTCTCTCCCTCTCTCCGTGAGCGTGTTTTTGTGGTGTGGCGTCGTCCCGTTCCCGATCGGAGCGGAGCAGCTCGTCCTTATCAGCGGCAAACGCTTCAGAGTTCAGCCGTCGCACATCCTGAATCTTGTCACACACTCCCAGAGAGAAGGCAGGGTTAACGAGCTCTGCTTCACTTTACACACATTTTGTTAACAGGTCACACGTCAGAAGGTGAGGAACCACGTCGGGTGCTAGGAGCAGCGATCAGAATGAATTCGGTGTCGAGCCTCTGCGTTTGGTTCGAGTAAAACCCAGGATTCAGGTCAAAAACCCGGTTTTGAGTCCGGAATGACCGGTCGAGGTACTAAAGTTAACAAGCTGTCTGGTATAGATGTCTCACACCCCCCTGCCCTTTTTTTTTTCCCTTTTTTTCTTCTTTTCTTCTATGTCCTAATAATGCAACGTTTCGGAGCTGCAGAAAGATTAAAGTCTTGAACATGTCATGTCATTATATGAGATTTTTTCTTCAGCATATCAGTTTCAGCGGTGCTGGAGTGGGTGCAAAAAAAGTTGCCTCAACTCTGAACAAATGTTTTTTTAGTTTATTCAGGGGCCTGTGTGTGTGTGTGTGTGTGTGTGTGTGTGTGTGTGTGTTTAAAAGCAAAGCCGTTTTAGTGTAAACGATTGTGTCTGTGATGATGATATTTGTGATTTAAATACGAGGCCTGGTGATAAAAAATATCACCTCATGAGTGTCGTTGCAAATAACATACAGTATATACACATGTACAAAGAGTGTTCGAGTCAAAGCGGGACTTGATTGCGCAGAATAATAGAACAGAGTTGTCTCTCTATATAATCTCCTGCTATACTAAAGCACTAAATAACCCAGTGTTTCACTAGTGCTCGGACACCAACAAGGTAGAAAGATTTCTCGGTTAGCAAACTATCTGCTTCACGTCTGAAACGCCGGCCTCCCAGGAACTCCTTTCATTGACAGACGTACGGCTTTTTTTTTGTTTAGGCAGTTCAGATGTTTCACTGCGGCAGAGAGTCTCGCCACCGTACTGCGCATGAAGTCTTCTGTAAATATTCATCACTTCTACACGTTTTCATCACAAGTCCCGGTTTGACTTGAACTCCCCGGTATATAGGTTTGCGAAGAAACTATCGGCAAAAACGTTTGTGTAGTACGTAAATAGAAATGTTTCACGTCATTCATGGAGCACAAATGAAATAAAAAGTTTTGATAATGTTTTCCAAAAAAATTTTAAAAAAATGATGCAGTATGTCAGACGTCAGCAGCACGGACACAGACGGTTAAATCGCATTATTAATAGTCTCTGTTACTATAGAAACGCTAACGTGTTTGAGTGGTCTGCTCGATCAGATTAGAGAACACCTCTCAGGACAGAAACATCTCTTCATGACTGATCATCGGGTGCGTGACCCTCGCGCTCTGGCGTGAGTTCAGAATTTAGGTCGACTCCTAAAACTCTTGACTTCAGTTCGCTCTGAGGCTCTTTGATGCTTTCTCGTCCGTCACCATCGGCGGCTGCTCATGCACCACTGCGGTTTCCTGGAGTATGAGAACCAGCTCTCACACTCACACACGCACACCTACACACTTACACACACGCTTACAAGAGAGCCTCGATGGCTTCGAGCTGCAGAATAATAACACACAAAGCAACTGTTATCGCACCGTGTAACCAAGAATGTGTTCTCGAAGCCGCACTCGGAGATTATTAAGAGCTGGAGATCGGAGTGGCACGCTCCACAGCGCCGCAGACACGCGTCTCTCTCTCTCTCTCTCTCTCTCTCTCTCTCTCTCTCTCTTTCATATTTTCTATCTCCATCTGTCTCTCTTTCTTGTTTTCTCTTTCATATTTTATCTCTTTCTCATTCTCTCTCCTCTTTTCTCTCTCCATCTGTCTCTCCTTCTTGTTTTCTCTCCCTCATATTTCTTTCTATTTCATATTTTCTCTCTCTATCTCTCTCTTGTTCTCTCTCATTTTCTCACTATCTCTCTCTCTCTCTCTCTCTCTCTCTCCCAGTTTCTCTCTGCCTGTCTCTCTTCCTCTCGTTTTCTTTCTCTCATTCTCTCTCTCTCTCTCTCTCTCTCTCTCTCTCTCTCTCATATTTTCTCTTTCGATCTGTCTCTTTCTTTCTAGTTTTCTCTCTTTCTGTCTTTGTTCTCTCTCTCTTGTGTATACCCCCTCTCCCTGAATAATACATTTTTAACTGTGGAAAAAAAACTAAACTTTTAATCATTTAAAAATGACAGTTTGTGAACAATTTTCTTTGGTCCAGATGTGAATTCTCGAGACAATCTCAGGATCTTCTGTAGGTCGAGTCACTGAATCATCGAAACGAATCAGTTTTTGATTCAGACTGTTTAAAAGTTAATCAGGAAAACCTACAAATTTTTAAAACCCTTAGGGGTCTGAGGCCTTTCTGAAGAACAGCAGTGACTCAGCACTTTAAAAAATATTTTTTTTTCTTTACCATTTCAAATCTTTACCAGTATAGTAGCGAATACATTTTCCCTTACTTATGTAGAGCACAAACTGGGCTTCATAATGTGTCAATTACAAACTCTAGCAGAAAAGCAGAGAAAATGGAGAATAAACAAACCTGGCAGATTGTTTTGGACGCCACAGCTTTTACAGAAAATACAAATCGCTTTGTTCTTCTTGCAGAGCATGTTAAAAAATACCTGTTTTTGCAAGAGTATCACCACTTCTTGTTTATGAGCGTCTAGTGCGATACCGCCATCTGCTGGACCGGAGTGTGGAGTCGTAAAATAGTCAGTAAAATAAAAGATTATCGCTTTGTATGAGACAATCGCCAGCACAAGTTGCACAACATTTTAGGGTTTATTAGATACTTTTAGTAGATTTGGGACCATTAGACTGAATCAGAAATGCTAAAAAGTGTTGTACGATGTTGGAACGCTTTTTGCTGTCTTTGTGATTGTTGTCATGGGTTAAGTCTTAAATTAATAACTCTGATTTACATTGATTTATTAATTAGTATTTATTAATCAAGAGAAAATTAAAAAAAAAATTCAATAAAAAAAAAAAACAGTCTAGAAAAGTCACATGATGCTGTACCGCCCCCACTGTTCATGGCGGTATTGCACCACACAGACTTTCTGAACCTGACATTTAATTAAAATCGAGCCTTTACACTTGTCTGTTTATCTCGAATATCACATTCTTACACGGTTACCTTCGTCGTTTTTACACGTGTGTCATACGCACACGAGCGTGTCGAGCCATTTATCAATACGGCGCGGCAAGGCGGTGCGACGGTTTGCGGGTCAATCAGAGTTCAAATGTCACCTCCATAAGGATTGAATTCTCCCGGCTCGGATTAAGCGCCCCGCCTCAGACAGAGGCTCGGCACGGCGCGTTCATAAAGCAGAGCTGATAATTGATTTGCAGCACTCCGGGTCTAATAGTTTGCCAGACAGCCTATTACATTTCCACCATTTGGAATATTATCTTTAGTAATAACTTCAGTAGATAATGTGTGCCGAAATGGATGGAGGCAGATTTGGCAGAAAATCAAAAGCCTTATTCGCTAATGGAGGCGTCGCTTTCTGACGGTGCGATAGAGGCTAATGAGCTCTTGCGAGGAAAAGGGCGCCGCCAAGACGCGCGTGATTTGTGGTGAAAGGCGGCTCTGAGGGGTTAACGCTCTGAACCACGCCGTCCGTCTGCGTCTCCCTGCTGAAGCTTTCTGTCGAGGAGATGATCTTGGCGCAAAGATTCCGGATTGTTCCGAGCGCCTTAATGGATTTTACAATTTACAATCCTGCGTTTGTTCCTAGATTCAGACACACACACACACACACACACACACACACACACACACGCCACTGCCGAGTTTACAATTACTGTGAATGGAAATATTACCGATTCTGGTGTTCGTTAAACGGTGGTGCGGGAGCGTTTTTTTTTTTTTTTTTTATATTCATGAGAGGTGTTAGCGTGCTGAGCTGATGTCACAGAGGGACGGTTTAACCTCGTTTAACAAGATAATGAGGGGAATTAAGCGCTGCGATGTTGTGGTTTGTGATTCTTGTCAAGACTGTAAGTGATTTCTTTCTGTTTGTGTGTTAAAGCATGTTGCATAAACAGCAATTTGAACGCGTGCAGATTAAAGGACCCGTATTATGCAAAATTTACCTAATAAAATACGGGACCTTTAAAACATATCCACATTGTAATATTTATTGTTAAACAAATCGTAAAATACGGGACCTTTAAAAAATCTCAACAATGTAGTCATTCAGACACTGAAGTGTCATGTGGGAGTATAAATGTTTTTTTTTTTTTTGTATTGGCTGAGGTTTAAACAAGCCAATCAGTTTTTTTTTCTGCCTAATGTGACATCATATAAGAAGAGCCCCTCCCCTAGCTTGTTGCTCAGCAGTAGTATCAAAGATGCATTATCTGAGGGGTATTTCAGCTAGAGCATTTACGCACACACACACACACACACTCACTCTCTCTGGGGGGGGGATCTGAGACCTGTGTTAAGGAGTTAAACAAATAGTAAAATACGGGACCTTTAAAAAATCTCAACAATGTACAGTAGTATCGGTTGTTAAAAAAACTAGTAAAATATGTTTAAAAAAAAAAAAAAGAAATCTGCACACTATAGTATTTATTGTTGAAGAAATAGTAAAATACGGGACCTTTTTATAAAAAAAAAGAAAAAAAAAACTACTAAAATATGGGGCCTTTAAAACATCTCCACGCTGTAGTATGTTTTGTTAAACAAATAATAAAATATGGGGCCTTTAAAATATATTCACACTAGAATTTATTGTTCAACAAATAGTAAAATACGGGACCTTTAAAAACTAGTAAAATATGGGGACCTTTAAAATATCTTCACACTGTGGTATTTATTGTTAAACAAAAAAATCAAATACGGGACCTTTATATAAAAACAAACAAACAAACAAAAAAACTTTATTTATTGTTGAACAAATGGTAAAATACAGGACCTTTAAAATATCCTTTAACTTATTTGTCCTGAAGACTGAAAACGTATATATAACAAATTACAGCTTTACTCGAGACCGATACACAACCCTGACACTGGAGACTCCTTGGGTAAACGTCCCAGAAATCTCTTCACACCTTTTCGACAACAGTTACTTGTTTGATGGACCGTCGCTATGGAAACAGTGTTATCAGAAAACTCATTCAGCGCCTCTCCCTGGCCGATCAGAATCGCATACGGTAACAAAACAACGCGCCGCACAGCCTCAGACCTTACACACGTCGCTGGAATGAGTGATCGCCCTCGAGAAAGCACTTTGATTTTTATCACAAGCTCGCGGGCCCCTTAACAGGAAACAGGCTGCACAGAAGAGCGAGGCCAACAGTGAAGAGGAAAGAAAGAAAGAAAGAAAGACAGAAAAAAGAAAAAAAACAGAAGAGTTGAGACTGCACACAAAGCCTTTGATTTGAGCGCGGCACGGAGCCCTGCTCACGTTTATTCAGCAATCCATGGAGTCGCTGCCAGAGCTGGCAGGAGCCGTTGAAGTGAATCACACGTACGAGCCGATAAAGTCCCGCGGCCGGGCTCTGGCAGAGCGGCACAGAGCGGCACCGAGCTGAGGCTGAGGGGATCACGTGGACGGTCAGACCTGCACACAGGAAACCGGAACTTTCACAACCACAACAATGTGTGCGCACACTTACCCACTCTCTCTCTCACACACACACACACACACACACACACACTGGGGTGAATTCTGGATGTGTCTTTAGTAGGAGTAGATCCTGTGGAGATCCTGATGCAGCTGTTTTTGGTTGTGAAACATAAGAAATTGTGCTCTCGGTGTGTTTTTCTTATTATAGCAACAAAGTCTCTCATGCTGCTGTTTTTTACTGGAATAATGAACCTTTTTCTCTACATATGTTAGAAAAAAAAAACAATCAGTTACCCATCATGATTCTTTTGTGTGGTCACTGATGTATCGTTACACCCAGTCCAAAATATAACGTGAAAACTTTTAGTTAATTATATGCATTTGATGCTGGTAAAAGGTTGCCGTTCCTCCATAATCCTACAGGTGGCGTGCTCTAAAGTATTCGCACAGTGGCAGGTAGCACAGCGTTCTGTGTGGCAGAGCGAGTTAGTTTAGAGTTGTAACAAAATCTGAAAAGAAATAAATCAAGATATTTATAAAGTAGTGATACTTAAAGTATCTACTGTAATATTTTGTTGTCAGACAAATAGTAGAATATGGGACCTTTAAAACATCTGCACACTATAGTATTTATTGTTAAACAAATGGTAAAATATGGGACCTTTAAAAAAAAAAAAATCTCCACATTGTAGTATTTTTCGTTAAACAAATAGTAGAATTCGGGACCTTTTAAAACATCCGCACACTGTAGCATTTATTTTTAAGCAAATATAAAATACAGGACCTTGAAAACATCTTTACACTGTACTATTTATTATCGAACAAATGGGAGAATATGGGACCTTTAAAACATCCGCCCACTAGTATTTGTTGTTAAACAACTAGTAAAATATGGGACCTTTAAAACATCTCCACACTGTAGTATTTATTGTCAACATCAGAAAAGAAATGAATTGAGATATTTATGAAGTAATGATACTTAAATAAGTTTTTGCCAGATGTTCAGACAGACACAGCTGTAATTCGGTTATATTTAATATTAAAAGCTTTAACTTATTTCATCATACATCAACTAAATAACATTGATTATTGTTGAATGTTATTACAAAACGAAATACATAAACAGTTACATAAAACTTACATGAAACGAAGAATCCTTTGTTCGCTCTTCAGTTTATTATAAAAATGGCGTCTCGTCCCAGGGTTCGCACCCGCCATTACCTTAAGTTAAATGTTATGTTGTTTTTAGATTGGAATGTGATTGTTTGTATAGAAGGCGAATGAGATGGAACGCACACGGTAACAAAACTGTGCTAAAAAGTGCTGATAAACTCTCGAGTTATTACCTAATTATTCGTATCGAAGCCTTTCATGAATTATTCAAAGCGAAACTAGTGGTGGGGAAAAAAAACGGTGCGTTCTGGGTCTTGTGTACAAATTAGCTCAGGCATTCTTGGCAACAGGTTTGTGCAACGGGTTAGGAATTTACATTTGCATTAAAACACTTGCGCTTGGCAGAAGGTTTTTTCAAAGTAACTTCCAAGTCCTGGATCCAGAGCTGTTGGACTGCGATGAGCAAAAACAATGTAGATAAACACACTCGCACCATCAGCACTCTGCTTTCTGCTTCATTAGAATCAAATGCACAAAGCACCGAGCGATCACATTCCGCAGGACGGCGATTTCAGCTGTTATTTAAGAAAGAAAAAAAAAAGGGGGGGTACAGGGCTTTATACAACAAGGCGTTCTGGTAAAACGGCAGCTTCGTCCCTGAAGGATTATACAGAATCAATACACAGAGTTTTATTTTTACTCAGCGCTCAAGTAGAAAGCCCTCATGAGTCATCGATTCAGAAAGAAACGCAAGCGACTGACCGAAAGTAAGAAATAAAACTCCTAGTATTGCACTTTTATTGGAAAGTAATCCTCAATAGGGTGACATGATGCAGCGTGATGAAAATCTTATGATGTTCCTATGAGAGAGGAGTGTTTCATTTTTGTTATATTGATAGTAAAGTAAGTCCCCGACTTATGAACAAGGTCCATGCCAAGAGCACGTTTGTAAGTTGGATTTGTTCATAAGTTTGACAAAGTGAGTCTTTAAACACCTTTGACACAAATATGCGATGTAAAGCATAAATAAAAAAAAATTAACACACACACAACATTCCGGACTTTAGACATTTTATACATTCACTAACACACTGAAAATATTGCATATGATTATAAATATTATGTTGTGCACTGCAGTGTTTATTTTATGTACAATATATTTGAGCTATTTCCGCAGTTTGTTTGCATTTACGAATGTTCGTAGAACCGCGGTCTGTTCGTATCTGTGGGAATTTGTAACTCGCATGTTCGTAACAAGTGTAGTTTTCCACGTTGTTATACATGTTTATCATTAAGTCGGTCCAAAAGTAAACCTGATTTCCAAGCATTACTATTCCAGCCTAAATAAATAAATAAATAAATAAATAAATAAAATCATGCAATATCTTTAGGCCAGGGAAGAAAACAGCATATTATGTAAAAGACCACTTTTTAGACGAAAAGAAAAAAATCACAGTGATTATTGACTTTCTCATTATTTATGGTTTACTGTTTTTTTTTAAATAGTAGTATTATTATTTTTTTAAGGTAGAAACTTTTTTTTTGTGACATGCATACGACTTTTGTATATACAGAACTGCATTAGTGGCGGGAATCACCGGATACGATATCACGATACCCAGGTGTGATTTGATTTGTATTGTCATTCTCTGTTGATTTGATGTTGTGGAAGAACCAAGAAAGATTTTTCTATTTCTGTTACAGCAGCTCTAAACTACTTTTGGTTGTACAGAACACAGTTTTTCACTAGTGCTTGGATACCATCAAGGTATAAAGTTTTCTCACCAGTTTTCTCACGCCGGCCTCCCAGGAATTTCCTTAAATTATTTTTTATTTCTTCTGTAAATCACAGGTCCCAGTTTGACTTGAACGCGCGTTTGTACAACACGGGGTCATTTGACTAAAGTTCTAAGTACCCGTACGGGCTGAGGGCGCTACAGATATACAGGCCGTCTACAGCAGTCTCATTCCCATGCCCATCTGTGTTCTTTAATTAAAGACAACTTGACATTTTAGGAGTCTGCAGAAAGCCTTTCTCGGTTCTCTACAGCTGGAAGTTATTTTCTGCTCCCTTAACACTGACTGAGCTCACACCAAACTCCAAGTCACAACCGACCGCAAGCGCCGGAGTCCCGAATTAACTGCGATATAAGTGTTTATCACCAACATCTTCATTAAAACAACATCAACAAGCCCAAAACCCTCGTAGTAGTTTGTAGTTTTTTTTTCTTTTGCAAGAGCTTTTCACTTAAATTTAATCACATAATTGATATAATAATAATATTAATAATAAAAATAAAAGTATTGAGAAAATAATATACATGTCTGTTATATAAAATAATTAATAATGATGGTGTGTGATGAAGCAAAGTCCCCATGCCAACAGATATGTTTTTTCATTTAAATATAATTAGTGTTGATCAATACAGTACCAGTCAAACGTTTGGCCACAAGTTTGGATTTATTTTCTACATTCTTGAACAATACTTTTGTTCAATACTTTTTTCAAAACTATGACATTTTTTTATATATATATGTTTGTGTATATATACAGTATACTGTATAGTCAAAAAAGAAACAAGTTTGGATTTATTTTCCAAATTCTATGAAATAACACTTACAGCATTATATAATTAAATATTCTATATAACTTCAAACAGCACCTCAGATTAGAGCCGTTATGAAGCTTTACAGAGCTGAAGTAGCAGATGTACATCTCAATATCAACTGTTCAGAGGAGATTATTGTGTGTTTTGGATAAACACCTTCAGTATTGTTTTACAGTGTAGAAAGAAATAAAAAATCAGTAAAGACCATAGAGTTAGAATGGGGTGTACAAACTTTTGACTGGTTGTGTTGGTATGTTGGGGGTGTAAGTGTATATTACGCTCTTAACTATTTTGTATTATTATGTTTATTTTTTTGAAAAGCTTTAAGCTTAGTTTCAGTAAATGTCACATTTAACGAAACAATGTTATGCGTTTTTAAAAAAAGTAAGAAAAAAACAGTAAAGATGAGCATTAAGTGTATATAAAAATGAAATAAATGATAAAAAAAAGAAATAAATATAATGAAAATTAATATAAATATGTATGCCTAAATGTAATATAATTTATATAAAGGTTATTATAAAATGATAAAAACTTTGATATATTAAATATTTTTAAATATAATGTATAAAGAGAATATTTTGTTGCCACAGTGATGCGTGATGTGTATGTATATGTGTCTCTGTGTGTGTGTGTGTGTGTGTGTGTGTGTGTGTGTGTGTGAGGGACCTGTAGATTTGAGTTATTGGTTGAGCTCAGATCTATTTCATGGCTTATTGAATGAAACGTTGACATTTTGCATGTTCGTGTCTGTCGGATCTGAATTGTCGGTCAGTAGCTGCATGCAAATCGCGTGCAAATGAGGGGGCCGGAGGATTTATTAACTTTTTTTGGATTGGGGGGGGGGGGGGGGTTGTTTTTGGGAAGACCGCAACAGTTCCTCAGCACACCAGGGATACGGACATCTGTTAAAAAAAAAAAAAAAAAAAAATTACGTGGCTTTCATTTAATTATTCACCTGTTACACCGTGTGGCCTTTGGCTTTCCGGCTATTCAGCTATTCAGCACGTTAAGACGGTAATTATGGCTTTGTACCTCCTGTGACAGATACACACATCTGTATTATCACAGGCTCAGACAGGAGTCGAATCGGACGTGTGGTGAGATTCGCCGTATGTAAATCGTTATTGTCTGCGTTTGTACCCCACAAGGCTTAGAGACATCAAAGAAAAATCTTTATCATTTAAATTATTATAAATATTTTTCACAAATTAATTCTTTTGTATTTTGTATTTCCTTATGTTTTTATTTGTTTCTTTGTTTGATTGTTTATTTATTCAAAAATTTTTCCAGTCAACATTACGATTCATATTTAAGATTAAAAAAAAAAAAAACATTCCAGTTTAGGTGGGAAATGCGTCTCAAAAGTCACACACACCCCTGCCCCACACACCTTTTTTTGTTTACTATACAAAATTGTTTTTGTTTATTATTAAAAGAATTATATTTATTAAGGTCACGTTTACCCAGAATTATGTCCATACTTTATTAATTTAATTCAGTTCAGTTTTATATTATATAGCGTTTTGTGTTGTATAGCGTTTTTCAGCAGGGATTGAGCTGCAGTCATATTGAGCGTTAGGCGGATGGAAGTTTTTTTTTTTTTTTTGTGCTTTATCGAAAGGGGGCACAAAATTTTGCACTGGCATGGTTGTGAAATTTCTTGGAATCAGGGAACACTTTTAGATTTTTAACCGATCAGGAAATGTCGTTACAGAGTTTCTGGTTTTGAAAATACCTCTCAGTAATCTTTGCAAAAGTTTGTACCCCCTCCTCCTAATGGATTCTGAGTTCATAAAGCAAAACATATCTCTAACTTAATGACTCATGAAATGATAGTTTTATTTATTTCCTACAATTTTATAATAATTCACTTTGGAAGCCTTTTTTGTTTTAGTTAGTGACAATAAAAAAAACAAGCATACCAAATATTTTGTATGTTAAAACAGGAAACTTTCAAATATTTCTGTTAAGGGTGCACAAACTTTTGCACTCAACTCTATTTTAAGTCAGAGGTTTGATTGTCGGATAACGCCGATAACTGAGTGTAGCAGTTTGCATATGCAAGGTTTGGGTGTAGGAAATAGGTCTTGGTAGTAAATGAGTGCAAAAATTTGTACCCCCCCCCCCCCCATGGTTTCTGAGTGCTGCAAGGAAAGAATTATTTATTTGGGACAACCTTGTTGTTTATCTGTATAACTCTTGTTGGTTCAAAATAAATTGTGTTAAATTGCTTTATCTTTTTGTTCAATGAGTATGCAAACTTTTTTTTTTTAATGTAGCAAGGGAATTTGCATGTCCCTGATTTCTCTGTAAAGAATTGAAGATGTTCCTCTGGTCTCAGCATTTTATTATTGTTCATGCTAATACTTGTGTCCTAAGGGTACAGTATGCAAACATTTGAACCGAAACTGCTCAGGGAACAAGATTTTCTAAGGAAACGCCTCTCAGTAAACTTACAACTGAGAGCACAGAAGAAAGAAAGAAAACTGTAGCTCGGTTTTTATCCACTTCTTCTGATCTGCTAAAATTCTGTTTATTCTGCACTAATGTTATTTTAACACATATGTTACTTGGCCACTTTTCTCACTAAACATCTAAACGCATTGCGTTCAACATACCTACGTGAGCTGTTACTATAGCAAGGGTAACGTTTTAAAACGAGCACATTCACGTAGACTGGCGATTTGCAGTTGCATGACTGTTAGAACTGCTGTTTTGGAAAATTAATCAACACCTTGTGTAACACACACACGCAAACAAAACCAGGGTTGAAAGAGGTCCTTCTGGTAACTGTTAGACCCACATACACACGTTTTAGTGATTGATACTGACAAACCAGTCTGTGTGTGTGTGTGTGTGTGTGTGTGTGTGTGTGTGTGTGTGTGTGTGCGCTGATCTGTGTGATGAGCGACGAGTCCAGACTCTCAGTTCATGATGAATGCTTTATTGTCGATGCAGAGACGTGTGTATGTTGTACGCCGCTCATGTTAAGCACCTTGTCAGTTTGTTAGGGTTTGTCACGGTGTCGGTCATGAAGTCAGGAATTCACCGCATTTAATGGACTTCTCTATTGGTTCTAACAGTTTGTTTTACATTTATATATAAATGTCACATAAATACGTTTTGAAAATGAGGGAAAGTAGAAATACGACACTTGTTAACTAGCAGGTAATAAATCTGTAAGGATTACTCAGGATTAGAGTTTGAGTTTCTTTTGCCCGGTAGGATGGTAAAACTGTGTGCGTAGAATTTAGTTTAATGTGTAGAATCATGGGTAGACTGTTGATTGGATTTGATTCATTTTTAGGCATTGCAATTTTTTTATTCGATTCAGTAGCACTAGAGATTACTGATAGATTTGTCTCGAGCAGCTGCCGTATATTCCTTACTGGTTTTAAAGTATTAGGAGCTACTAAAAGTATTTAATAAAGGTTAGAGTATTAGAGATTAGAGGAAAAATTATTGTTACTTATTGCGATTCCTTTGAGTCCAAAAATCGATTAAAAAAAAAAAAAAAACTTTTTTTATTAATTTTTGTTTGCAGTTGAGGTGGTGAAATGTTGCAGTTTCTTTATGATCCTACATGTGGTGCATTGTATATCCATGTCAAAGGTGTAGAAGACTCGTGTTGTCCCCAACTTAGGAACAAATCTGATTTATGAATATGCTCCTGGAATAGAACTTTGTTCGTAAGTCTTGGACAACCTGTACAAATCGAATCGCCGCGTTGGTGTTGTGATGACATCGTATCAGGTCGTCTTCTGTGATTCCAATCACTAGTAACTCGAGCTTTTAATTATTTAATAGTCACAATATTTTCTTTCTTCTCCATACTCAAACACTCCTAAACTCAGAAGAAGAAGAATGCAATAATCCTACAAAACGTGAGTATCTGCGGGAAGTGCTATCAGTTTGCGTCTTCTGCCAAAACTGTGGTGCGTTAAAAAAATTTTTTTTTTTTTTTTTTTTTTTTTTAGAGTTTGTAAGAAAACATTTGTAAGTTTATCAAAATAATTTAAAAGGTTGTTAAACGATTCTGAATCAAAAACTGATCCAAGACCGATTCGATCTGAGGCGACCAACAAAAGATCAATTAAACTGCATAACAGATTAAGTCGCACAGCTCCATTAACATTTTATAAAATATCCCAATGACGTGTTTTAGCTTGTTTAGGCTTGTGTCAACTACCTGGACTGAATTGTTGATCTTGGATTTGGCCGTACAAAGAAAGCGGTTATTTCCGAAGGCGGCAACACTACAAGAATAGCCCTGCTTCAACGTTAAATATGTCAGAATGCACAAAGGGACGATCGCACCTATGCAAAAACTACCTGTGCGAAAATGTGGATGTGCGTATTAGTCTGAACTCAAACTAGCACAAATTAAATACGCACAAGTTTTACGATTTCCTGACTTTGATGTGATATCCCATCACCACGCTTTCTAACTTTCTAATCATGGATTTAAACAAAACCTTTTAAACTTATTGTGATTAGTGAATGTTATGCAGAACAGTTTTATCATTACAGTGGTGGTCAAAAGTATTGGTTTGATTCTAATCAAATTTTAATTCAAATTTTATTTGTCACATACAAAGCCGTACACGGTATGGATGTGCAGTGAAATGACTGTCCTCGACCTAAAAGTTACAAAGAAGGACATTATCAAGAGAACAGGTGGATAATTTAAGTTCAGCTTTTTATTTTATAAATACGAGGAGGACTCAAAATAGACGTTGAGCATTTTATTTAAAAGTAACCTTCAACCCAGCATCTTTTTTTTCAGAGTTTAAAATATTTTTGTTGCCTGTAGAAATAAAATTCAGTTCTTCTCTGCTACGGAGCTCTGCGAGTTAATCTGTTATGCAGTTTAACTGATCTTTTGTTGGTCGCTTCAGTTAATTGAATCAGTTTTTGATTCAGAATCGATTAACAATCTTTTCAATTATTGATTCATTGATTTCATAAATTTAAGACACTATAGTTTTTTAAAACATAGCATAAAGGTAAAACAAAAAACTACCTCTGGTGTGGGTTATGTTATAATGACTTTCACAAGTAAGAAAAAAATGATCATTTAATGACCTAGAAGATGATAAGAATATATATTTTTAGTTTATGCAGTGAAATTGCTCTACAGTTACAATCACTATTTAGTAGGAAGTCATTTATTAGGTGTCACTCGCTCAGTCCGTGTCTGCTCGACTGTTTCCACACAAGTTTTCCACAGAAATTTTCCACACAGGTTTTTTTCATGCAGAATGGACACAGTCCTGTCACGTATTTGCTCCATCCAGGCTCGAAGTCATTAGTGACATCACCGAGCTTTTAATACATGGCAGAAATTGTCTTAATACTTTTG